>PISX010001861.1:163564-180136 GCA_004024625.1 Mellivora capensis | reverse complement strand
AAAAAAAAAAAAAAAAAAAAAAAAAAAAAAAAAAAAAAAAAAAAAAAAAAAAAAAAAAAAAAAAAAAAAAAAAAAAAAAAAAAAAAAAAAAAAAAAAAAAAAAAAAAAAAAAAAAAAAAAAAAAAAAAAAAAAAAAAAAAAAAAAAAAAAAAAAAAAAAAAAAAAAAAAAAAAAAAAAAAAAAAAAAAAGACACATAGAGGGCATGGAATACAATAGAGAGCCCAGAAATAAACCCATGATTATATGGCCAAATAGTCTTTAACAAAGAAGCCAAGATTATGCAATGGGAAAAAGACAGTCTCTTCAACAAATGGTGTTGGGAAAACTAGACAGCTACATAAAAAAGAATGAAACTAAACCACTTTCTTATACCATACACAAAAATAAACTCAAAATGGATTAATCATTTGATCATTTGATCATCCCAGAAAATGGGAGAACTGAAACCATAAAAATCTTGGAAGAGAGCATAGGTATTACCCTGACATCACTATGGCAACGTTTTTCTAGACAGGTCTCCCGAGGAAAGGGAAACAAAAGCCCCACCCCGCCCCCAAACCCTAAGGGGACTACATCAAAATAAAAAGCTTCTGCACAGCAAAGGAAACCATTAACAAAACTAAAAGACAATTTACTTAAGGAGAGAAGTTATTTGCAAATAATATATCCACTAGGGGGGCTAATATCCAAAATATATAAAGAACTGATACAACTCAAAAACACAAATATATACAATTTAAAAATGGGCAGAAGACATAAACAGACTTTCTTCAAAGAAGACATATAGATGGCCAACAGACACATGAAAAGTTGTTAACATCACTCATCATCAGGGAAATGCAAATCGAAACTACAATATTGCCTCACACCTGTCAGAATGACTAAATCAAAAACACAAGAAACAACAAGTGTTGATGAGGATGTGGAGAAAAAGGAACACTCATATCACTAATGCAAACTGGTGCAGCCACTGTGGAAAACAGTATGGAGGTTCCTTGAAAAATCAAAAATAGAATTACCATATGATCTAATAATTCCACTACTGGGTATTTACCCAGAGAGTACAAAAAAACTAATTCGAAAAGCTCTAGGTATCCCTAAGTTTATTGCAGCATTATTTACAATAGCCAATATATGAAAACAACCCAAGTGTCCATCAATAGATGAATGGATAAAGAAGATGTGGTATATATATGCAATGGAGTATTACTTGGTCATCAAAAAGAAGGAAATCTTGCCACTTGCAACAATATGGGCCTATAGGGTAAAATCCCAAGTGAAACAGAGAAAGACAAATGATAGATGATTTCACTCATATGTGGAATTTAAGAAACAGAACAATTGAACAAATAACAAAAGAGACCAAAAAAACCAGAATCTTAACTATAAAGAACAAGTTGATGGTTACCAGAGTGGAGGAAAGTGGTGGGATGGATGAAATAGGTGAAGAGGATTAAGAGTATACTTTATCAGCGTTAAGCATGGAGTAATACAACTGTTGAATCACTGTTTCAATAGCCTTCTAACTATTCTCCCTTGTTTACTCTTGTCTTCTCAACACAAGTAGTCATAATGATCTTTTAAAAACATAAATCAGATTATCTTACTCTGCCCAAAACCTTCCAAAGCCTAATTTAACATAGAAGTTATTAGCTACACCAGTCATTGCACTAATTCTTCTACCTGAAATGCCCTTTCCTCAGTAATACAATGGCAAAAATCCCTTACTTCTTTCAAGACCTTACTAAAATGTGACTTACCCATTTCCCTATATGATACTGTGAACTGTTCTCCCATAATCTCCCTTACTCTATCTTTCTTTTTCTTTTCTTCTCTTTTCTTTCATTTCTCTCTCTCTCTCTTTTTGATGGAAGCTCTTCTTGGATTAACCAAGTATTTTTTAACCCCTCCTTCATTGATTTGGAAATTATACACTGTTTTATTTTTTAAAAAGTAATTATTATTATTAAAGTTTTAATAAGTACTCCTATCTTAATAAAGTCTAAGATTAGCCAGCATCTCAACCCTTCCGAACAAAATTAAAAGATCTTAACTCCAATTCTCCCCTATCCCTTTTCAACTTACATGTTATTTGGTCCAGTATTTCAGGTCTAGCTTGCTGTTATATTGCCAAATTAATAATTATTACTGTTCTATGCAAGAATTGCCTGCTTAAATTTACTCATAGATTTTCCAATTCCTTTGCTCAGCATTTCCTTTTGGATCTCACACCTTTCTTCTTTTCTTAGCAATGATTTCAGTCAGAATTTGATAGTGATAAAAAAACTTCTCAATTTTGATGTTTGCCTGAAAGTGTTTTTATTTTGCTCAATAACTTCCAAGGATAATTAAGCAGGTATCGAATCTTACAACCTCTTATTGAGAGTGACTTTTTTCACAGTATCTTAAAGATATTATCCCATTGTTTTATGGCTCCTGTTACTGATGTTAAGAAGCTTGCTTTTAGGATTATTATTCCTTTGTAGTTAATTTTTCTTTTTTCTCTAGTTCTTTTTTTTAACCACTAGCTTTGTTTTTTAGATATAATTCACATAACATAGAATTCAACCTTTTAAAGTATGTAATTCAGGGTTTTTTAGTAAATTCGCAAAGCTGTGCAACCATCACCACTAACTCCAGAACACTTTCATTACCCCCAAAAGAACTTCTGTAACCATAAACAGCCATTCCCATCCTCCCTTCCTCTCCCACCTCCCTTACCAGGCAACCACCAATGTACTTTCTACCTCTATGGATTCAGCTATTCTGGATATTTCATAGAAACGGAATAATACATTATGTGGTCTTTTGTGTCTGGCTTCTTTCAGTTAGCATCATGTTGTCCAGATTCACCCACGTTGCAGCTTTTATCAGTACTTCTTTTCTTTTTTTTTTTTTTAACTTTGATACCTGGTTTATTTTTTTTAATTCCATTATATATATGTATTTTTTTTATTTCTTTTCAGTGTAACAGTATTCATTGTTTTTGCACCACACCCAGTGCTCCATGCAATACGTGCCCTCCTTACTACCCACCACCTGGCTCCCCTAACCTCCCGCCCCCCGCCCCTTCAAAACCCTCAGGTTGTTTTTCAGAGTCCATAGTCTCTCATGGTTCACCTCCCCTTTCAATTTCCCTCAACTCCCTTCTCCTCTCCATCTCCCCATGTCCTCCATGTTATTCGTTATGCTCCACAAATAAGTGAAACCACTTCATTTCTTTTTATGGCTAAATTATATTCCATTGAGTAAATATGCCACATTTTATTTATCTATTCATAAATTGATGGACACTTTGGTTGTTCCTATTTTATGGCTATTTTAAATAATATTGCTATGAACATTTGTGTATTTGTGTGTGTATCTGTTGTCAATTCTCTTGGGTGGCTTCCTTACTGAATTCATTTGTTAGAGTTCTTTTAGCTTTTGTGGATTCTTTTTTTTTTTTTAAGATTTTATTTATTTATTTGGCAGAGAGAGATCACAAGTAGACAGAGAGGTAGGCAGAGAGAGAGGAGGAAGCAGGCTCCCTGCTGAGCAGAGAGCCCGATGCGGGACTTGATCCCAGGACCCTGAGATCATGACCTGAGCTGAAGGCAGCGGCTTAACCCACTGAGCCACCCAGGGGTCCCAGCTTTTGTGAATTCTTGAGGGTTTTCTAGCTCCTTTCAAAACCTCTGTTTTTATGGTTCTGCAATTTTACTGCAATGTATCTAGATGGAGATTTATTTCTGCTTATTGTACTTCATGTGTTATTTTATTTCTAATCAGTTTTGGAAGGTCTCAATCATTATCTCTATAAATACTGTTTTCCCCCCCATTTCCCTATATTCTGTTGGACATTCTTATTGTATCTTCCATACTTCTTAGCTCTCATTCATTCTTTGTATCTTTCCATCTCTGTGCTGCACTCTAGATAAAATTTTACTTTGTCTGCAGCTTTACTACATAACCTGTTAATTTTTCAAATTTAATGACACAACATATTTAATTTCTTGAATTCTAATTCACATTTTCCCCAAATATGCCTGGTCTTTCTTACTAAATATGTCTTGGAGTGGAAAACCATTTACCATGCTAATGGACATCAAAAGAAAGCTGGGGTAGCAATCCTTATACCAGACAAATTAGATTTTAGACCAAAGACTATAGTAAGAGATGAGGAAGGACACTATACCATACTTAAAGGGTCTGTCCAACAAGAATATCTAAAATTGTAAATATTTATGCCCCTAACATGGGAGCAGCCAATTAATAACAAAATCAAAGAAACACATCCACAATAATACAATATAATAGTAGGGAATTTTTATTCCCCCCACCCCTTTACTGAAATGGACAGATCATCTAAGCAAAAGATCAACAAGGAAATGAGGGTTTTACTAAATAAGTCTTTTTTCTCTTGTGTCTTTTATATTTTTATTCCTTTAAATTTACTTATTTCATAATCTTTATCCATAATGTTACTTTCTGAAGTTCTTAGGCTTATTCTTTCTTTTTTTCTATTGAATCTCATTTGTGGTAGATTGTTTCCTTGTATGATCTATAATTTTGTACTGTGAAATCACCTTCAGTACGGCTTTATTTATGGGAACCTTGCACTACCTGATTTCAGGGTGTGTCATTTAAATGAAATTTTGAGTTTCTGACAGATTTGTCAAGGTTATTACCAACTCAGAATCAGTTCCTAGACCACATATACATTTATAAACTCCAGGCCCCAAATTCAGTTAAATAAAAGCCTACAGTTTATTTTCAAGGAAAACTTTTTACTATTGAGAGCCCTATTTGGGGCTCCTGGGTGGCTCAGTGGGTTAAAGCCCCTGCCTTCGGCTCAGGTCATGATCCCAGGGTCCTGGGATCGAGCCCAGCATCAGGCTCTCTGCTCAGTGGGGAGCCTGCTTCCTCCTCTCTCTCTGCCTGCCTCTCTGCCTACTTGTGATCTCTGTCAAATAAATAAATAAAATCTTAAAAAAAAAAAAGAGCCCTATTTAAAACCGAGATGAGACTAAAGAACTTTTCATCTCTCCATGCCAGTGGTAAACTGTTTTCCTAGTCCACTGAGGATAAAGTCCTCCAAGGGTCCTAATTATATATGGAATCTCATTACCTTAGAGTTTCCCTACCCAAAACAAGTTCAAGGCCTATCCTCTTTCCCCTAAAGGATATCAAGACTAATACACTTCCTCTTTAGCCCACTTTTTTTTTTTTTTAGAAGTTCTACACTGGTTCCCACTGTTCAGTTACTGTTTTCTTAGATTTGGTTCCCTTGGCATTTTCCTTACAGTCTACTGAATTTAGCTACACATTTAAAGCAATAATCATGGGGCGCCTGGGTGGCTCAGTGGGTTAAAGCCTCTGCCTTCAGCTCAGGTCATGATCTCAGGGTCCTGGGATCGAGCCCCGCATCGGGTTCTCTGCTCAGCGGGGAGCCTGCTTCCTCCTCTCTCTCTGCCTGCTTGTGATCTCTGTCTGTCAAATAAATAAAGAAAATCTTAAAAAAAAAAAAAAAAGCAGTAATCGTAATAGCTAATATTTATTAAGTGCTAACTGGGCACCATTTAAGGTATTACATGTAGCATCTCATACCCTATGAAGCAGGTACTATTATTATTCCCCTTATGCAGACAAGGAACTATGAGGCAGAGAGAGGCTGAGTAGTTAATCTTTTCTTTTTTTTTTAGATTTTATTTATTTATTTGACAGAGATTACAAGTAGGCAAGAGAGGCAGGCAGGGAGAGAGAGGAGGAAGCAGGCTCTCCGCGGAGCAGAGAGCCTGATGCAGGGCTCAATCCCAGGACCCCGAGATCATGACCTGAGCTGAAAGCAGAGGCTTTAACCCACTTAGCCACCCAGGCACCCCCTAAGTAGTTAATCTTAAATCACAATAAGGTACTAACATTTTTTGAAAATCTAATGTAATTTACATCTCGTTGCTCTAGGACTTTCTCAATGTGAAATTGCTTCTTGGTATTTTGGCTAAGATCATGTGTAGGACTTTCTTAATGTGGATCTCCACTCTAAGGATGATTCAGAAGGCATGTATCCACAAAAACAAGGATATGATTCAGCTTGTATCAGTTTTTAACAGGCAAACTTAAAACAGCAACATCATCCTGCAACAATAACAACTTAGAGTGAAAAGAAATAAACATAGGTCTAAAGCTCAAATGTCAATGTCCATGGTAACTCCACATGGATTTAAAAGATCCAGAATGCTTGGAATGAATCAACAGTTATAAAGTAAAAAACCTGAGGAGAGGGGGGGAAACTGGCCAAATGTAGACCAGTGCAACACCCACCCCTGTGAACTGTATGACATGGTAGGAAGGTTCCCTAACATGGTGACAGCAACATGTCCCCACCCCCCCTCAGTAAATGTACCCACCATCTAGAGACCAGATAATTCTGTCCTTGGTGACTGTAGTTGATTTTCACATTCCCAGGGTTCTTTTTTTTTTTTTTAAGATTTATTTATTTGAGAGAAAGAGAGCAAGCACAAGCAAAAGAGAGGGAGAAGCAGACTTCCCACTGAGCAGGGAGCCTGATGTGGGGCTCGATCCCAGGACCTTGGGATCATGACCTGAGCCAAAGGCAGATGCTTAACTGACTGAGCCACCCAGGCGTCCCACATTCCCAGGGTTCTAAATGAATAAACCTGGCCAGACATGGGAGAGAAATTCAAAAGCCCAAGAGTGGTCACTGCTTCAGAATTCATGTATTCTAAGCATGTCTGTATGTTCAGGGCCCAGAGCTGATACACAGTTATTATTACTTGGATAAATAATGAATGGGAAAGAATGGTCCTGTCATACATTTTTAAAGCTGTACATCACTTGATAGTCAAAGGAAAGTGGCCAGTGAGACTAATGATTTTTTAAAAAGATTTTATTCATTTACTCAGAGAGAGAAAGAGAGAGAGAGAGAGAGCACAAGCAGGGGAGCAAAAGGCAGAGCGAGAAGCAGGCTCCCCACTGAGCCAGGAGCCTGATGTGGGACTTGATCTTAGGACCCTGGGATCATGACCTGAGCTGAAGGCAGATGCCCAACTGACTGAGCCACGCAGGCATCCTGAGACTAAAGATTTTTTTCCTTGAATGAAGTATACTTCCACTAAAGAGGCCCTCCACAAATACAGGCCCTGGTAAAATGAAATAGCATAAAGCTATTCCTGATTACATAGTGTCTAGGAAGTTGTGGTAAATTTGGTTTGTCTTTAGTAATTCCCATGGTTTCCACATTTCTTTGGAAATTCCAAATTATGAGCTTACTCCCACGTTACATTTCCAGACCAGCTTCTTTGAGAGCTATTGGTTAAAGCGAGACACGAAAATGGCCTGATGGGGTGCCTGGCTGGCTCAGTCAGAAGGGCATGCCACTCTTGATCTCAGGGTCATGAGTTTGAATCCCACGTTGGGTGTAGAGATTATCTAAATAAATAAATAAATAAATAAATAAATAAATAAATAAATGTAAAAAGGTCTTGTAATGACTCCATATGTTAGTTCAACATCCAGATTAATCCCTGCATTAGTGATAGCCCTTCTTTTCTGCCTCCTTCCTCAATAAATAGCCCAGCTTTCTGGCTTGTGCCCAAATTTCCATAATAGAGAAGATTAAAACAAAGTTCTGTTTCTAGGAAGCAGCAATACATACAGAGGCTACTTTAAGGACCAGGCCCCCACTTTCAGTAGCCAAAATTCTATCACAGTGGTTATTAGTGACAGTTAATCACAAGATTCTACAGCAGGCACACAAAGGACTAAAAAATTTGCATATATAATCAAACCTTGGCCTTCAGAGGCCCAAGAAAGAAGAAACTTAGGTAGGTCAGGGAAGAGAACTCAAGCAACATAAGCTGACACAGTTTCCCTTTAAAGAATCTGAGTGTCGGGGCGCCTGGGTGGCTCAGTGGGTTAAGCCGCTGCCTTCGGCTCAGGTCATGATCTCGGGGTCCTGGGATCAAGTCCTGCATCGGGCTCTTCTGCTCAGCAGGGAGCCTGCTTCCCTCTCTCTCTGCCTGCCTCTCTGTCTACTATGATCTCTGTCAAATAAATAAAATAAAATAAAATAAAATAAAATAAAATAAAATAAAATAAAATAAAATAAAATAAAATAAATCTGGGTGTCAAATGGCCAAAAGACTCAACATCACTCAGTATCAGGCCAAAAGTGCTCAACATCACTCAGTATCAGGGAAATATACCACAATGAGATATCACCTCACACCAGTCAGAATGGCTAAAAATAACAAGTCAGGAAAGGACAAATGTTGGTGGGGATGCAGAGAAAGGGGAACCCTCCTACACTGTTGGTGGGAATGCAAGCTGGTGCAGCCACTCTGGAAAACAGCATGGAGGTTACTCAAAAAGTTGAAAATAGAGCTACTATCCTACAGCCCAGCAATTGCTCTTCTGGGTATTTACCCTAAAGATATAAACGTAGTGATCCGAAGGGGTACATGCACCTGAATGTTTATAGCAGCAATGTCCACAATAGCCAAACTATGGAAAGAGCCTAGATGTCCATCAACAGATGAATGGATAAAGAAGATGTGGTGTATATATACAATGGAATACTATGCAGCCATCAAAACCCCCCAAATCTTGCCATTTGCAACAACATGGATGGAACTAGAGGGTATAATGCTGAGCAAAATGAGTCAGGCAGAGAAAGACAATTATCATATGATCTCTCTGATATGAGGAATCTGAGAGGCAGGGCAAGGGGTCATGGGGGTAGGAAGGGAAAAAATGAAACAAGAGGGGATCAAGAGGAAGACAAACCATAAGAAACTCTTAATCTCAGGAAACAAACTGAGGGTTGCTCAGGGGGTCAGGTAGAAGGGATATGGTGGCTGGGTCCAATATGTCCAATATGGACATTGGGGATGATATGTGCTATGGTGAGTGCTGTGAATTGTGTTAAGACATGATTCACAGACCTGTACCCCTGAAGCAAATAATATATTATATGTTAATTTAAAAAAAAAGAATCTAGGTATCTATGCTCCACAAAAATGAAAGATTAAACTAAGAAGAAGGCAGAAGGTCTAGGGAACTCGAACCAACAATGGAGAGAGGTACTGGGAATACCATGAGAACAACTATGCCAGAGTACTGGAGAGTAATCAGTCTAGAATGGAACAGAAGATGAGAGGGTTCTAGGGGTAATGCTGGGGTGATTAGATCATCTGATGTAACATACTGAGAAGCACTTTGCAGCTTAGATGGAAATTTCTGTTATGGATAAGTGAATTCTTATGCAAAGAAAGTCAATCAACAAAATCAATGATCAGAAGATGAATTTCTTTGGGTCAAAATTCAACTAGTAGGGATGTCTGGTTGGCTCAGTCAGTTAAGCATCCAACTCTTAATTTTGGCTCAGGTTATGATCTCACAGTTTTTAGATGAGCTCCATGCTGGGCATGAAGCCTGCTTAAGATTCTCTCCTTCTCTCCCTGCCCTGCTCATGCCTGCTCTCTCAAAAAGAAGGAAAGAGGGGCGCCTGGGTGGCTCAGTGGGTTAAAGCCTCTGCTTTCGGCTCAGGTCATGATCCCAGGGTCCTGGGATCGAGCCCCACATCGGGCTCTCTGCTCTGCTGAGAGCCTGCTTCCTCCTCTCTCTCCCTGCCTGCCTCTCCTGCCTACTTGTAATCTCTGTCTGTCAAATAAA
The DNA here is from genome assembly GCA_004024625.1 of Mellivora capensis. Taxonomy (NCBI): domain Eukaryota; kingdom Metazoa; phylum Chordata; class Mammalia; order Carnivora; family Mustelidae; genus Mellivora; species Mellivora capensis. The sequence continues at coordinate 170,460 of PISX010001861.1, read as the reverse complement.
TAAATAAAATCTTTAAAAAAAAAAAAAAAAGAAGGAAAGAAAGGAAGGAAGGAAGGAAGGAAGGAAGGAACTCTAAGAAAGACTTCCAAATACAGAACACTTTAGCTTATCAGAAATACAAATGAATAACATTTTAAAAATAAAAATGAAACAAAACTAGCAATAATAAGAATAAATACAGAAGAGAATTTAATTAGCTATAAGTTAAAATTATAGATACTGAAAGGATAAGTGGATAAAGAAAATGTGGTATAATAGATTATTATTCACCCATATTATTCATCCATAAAATTCATCCACGAGGGCGCCTGGGTGGCTCAGTGGGTTAAGCCGCTGCCTTCGCCTCAGGTCATGATCTCAGGGTCCTGGGATCGAGTCCCGCATCGGGCTCTCTACTCAGTGGGGAGCCTGCTTCCCTCTCTCTCTGCCTGCCTCTCTGCCTACTTGTGATCTCTCTCTGTGTCAAATAAATAAACAAAATCTTTAAAAATAATAATAATAATAAAATAAAATAAAAGTCATCCACGATTCATCCAGAAATCTTGCCATGTGCAACAACATGGATGCACCTCAAGGGTGTTACTAAGTGAAATAAGTCAGAAAGAAATAGATAAATACTGGGGCGCCTGGGTGGCTCAGTGGGTTAAAGCCTCTGCCTTCGGCTCAGGTCATAAACCCAGGGTCCTGGGATCGAGTCCCGCATCGGACTCTCCGCTTAGCAGGGAGCCTGTTTCCCCTACTCTCTCTGCCTGCCTCTCTGCCTACTTGTGATCTCTGTCAAATAAATAAATAATCTTAAAAAAAAAAAAAAAGAAAAAGAAAGAAATAGATAAATACCATATGATCTCACCTATTTGTGGAATCTAAAACAAACTTAGCTTATGGATCTAGAGAACAGACTGCAGTTGTCTGAGGTGAGGGATGGGGGGACAGCAAAATGGGTAGAGGGAGTAAAAAGATAGAAATTTCCAGTTATAAAATGAATGTCATAGGAATTTAATGTACAGCATGGTGATCTGGTTAATAATACTGTATTGCATATTTGAAAATAGCTAAAAGAGGGGATCTTGAAAGTTTGCAACACAGGGGTGCCTGGATAGCTCAGTCAGTTGAGTGTCCAACTCTCGATTTTGGCTAAGGTCATGATTTCAGGTTGTGAGATAGAGCCCTGTGTTGAGCTCCACACTGAGTGTAGAGTTTACTTGAGATTCTCTCTCTCCCTCTCCCTCTGCTCCTGCCCCTACTCGATCTCTCTCCCTTGCTCTATATTAATTCATTAATTAATTAAAAAAAAAGAAAGTTCTCATCACAAGGAAAAAAATTTGTAGCTATGTATGGTGATGGATGTTAACTGGACATACTGTAGTGATCACTCACAATATATATAAATATCAAATCATTACGTTGTAAGAAACTAATATAATGTCAATTATACCTCAATTTTAAAAATTGCTAAAACTCAACAGATGAGGTAAACTCTGAGGTAAAATAATCAAAAAGAGAATTAGTGAAAGACAGTACTAAGGAACCTACTCAAAGACACACTGAATGAATGGTTATAGGAGTTATTTCCTGAATAAACTCCCTTATTTGGGACCATAATGCAGAGGCCCAAGGACAGAGTTACAGTTAGAGAGAAAAACTGCAGTATAATGAGTTTCTTTATGAAACACAGACACTTCCATATAGTCTAGCTCACTGCCTTAATACGTCTTCTACGTGAACTTCTTACACACATTCAGACTAGGAAGAATCTACCTCTTTTAAAAATAATTAGTAATCCAAATAGGACCAGAACAAAATCTATGCAAAGATACTATAAAAAATTAATGTCCAGAAAATATAAAGAACTCCTACAACTCAACAACAGCAAACACCAGATTTTAAAATGACCAAAGGACTTGAAAAGATATTTCTCCTAAGATATACGTATGGTCAAGAACACATAAAAAGCTGTTCCACATCACTAATCATTAGGGAAACACAAATCAAAACCACAATAAGCTACCACTACACACCCACTAACTGGCTATAATCAATAAGACAGAATATCTAATGTTGGAAAAGAAGTAGAAAAACAATCCATCAAATATTGCTGGTGGGAATATAAAACAATACACAACAGTTTGGAGGTTTTTAAACAGTATAAACTTACCATAAAACATAATTTCATTCCCAGGATCTGCCCAAGAAAAATGGAAACATACATCCACACAATGACATGTATGCAAACATTCACAGCAACATTTATGCCTAACAGTCCCAAACTGGAACCAATCCAAATGTCCATCAACTGGTGAATGGATTAACGAAATACGGTCTATGCATACAATAGTCAGCAATAAAAAGGAATAAAACTCAAAAACATTACACTAAAAGAAGCCAGAAACAAACAAAAAACCTACAGAGTATATGATTCCATTTATATGAAATGCTCAGAAACAGCACAGCCAAAATCAGAGCAGTGGTTGCCTAAGGTAAGAGGTTGCCTGGGAGAAAATAGGGCAATGGTGTAATGGGCACCATTACCTCCAAAGAGGAAACTCTCTGGGTCATGAAAATATTTTAAATTTAGATAAAAACCACCAGATAACTTAGAATTGAATTTTACAGTATGTAAATGATATCTCAGTACACGTAATCTTAAAAAACTATACCGGCATCTAAGGCTGCATCTAATGTACATAGTGAACTTAAAAATCCTCCCTCCTCCTCTTCCTTCCCGAATAATTCAGTCTAGAAGCCATTAGATGATGATGACAAAGTGGTTGGGGGAAGGTACCCACATATGCCTGGTACATGTATACATTCCCTGGAACAATGAACCCAAATATCAGCAACCATGCCTATCACTCATAGTGTGGCTTTTAAATCCCATTCCCCACTAAAAGGATCTGTGTTCCTTGAAGAAATGGCTAATACAAGGGCCAGTTTACAGAGTACAAAATAAGCCAGACAGGAATGTCTTAGAGGGCCAGATAGTTACGAGGTTCTGAAAGAATGGTGGGGACGTGTCCAAAAAAAGCCAGCATGAAGAGACTCTCCTTGGCCTTATATGGTATAATTTGAACATCAAAATATATAATGTTATTAATAGATTATAACCCATTAAATAGGGGCACAAACTGTGGCTCAGGTGATTTAAGAATCCAACTCTTGGTTTCGGCTCAGGTCATGACCTTGCAGTCACGGGATTGAGCCTTCCATCCATCTCTGCGCTCGGTATGAAGTCTGCTTTAGATTCTTTCTCCCTCTCTCTCTCTCTCCCCTTCCCCACTTGTGCTCTCTCTCTAATAAATAAATATTATGGACTATAACCCATTAAACAAAATAAGAGCCCCCTGAATCCATGCTGATACAAGAGAAAAAATGAACAGGGAGAAGAGAAACCATTCCATTAATAATGCAATGCCAGGGGCGCCTGGGTGGCTCAGTCGGTTAAGCGACTGCCTTCAGCTCAGGTCACCATCCTGGAGTCCCGGGATCGAGTCCCACATTGGGCTCCCAGCACCACGGGGAGTCCACTTCTCCCTCTGACCTTCTCGCCTCTCGTGCTCTCTCTCACTATCTCTCTCTCAAATAAATTTTAAAAATAAATAAATAAATAAATAATGCAATGCCAACTGATGAGTGCAGAAATAATGACGGAACTTGAAAAATACCATTTGACAACCAGCACAGAGTAACAATTCAGCCAAGAAACATCAATGGAAGCTAAAAATAGTGGGTTAGAATTTGATGAGAAACGGGGTTGTTCCATAATTTCATTAAAAGTCACATAAATTTTCCTCAAAATACTTACTAACTAGAAAGCCTTAAAAAAAAAAAAAGTAACCTTACAGCAGACACATCTAGCATATCAAGTGATCAAGGTTAATACCAGGGTAATGGGATAAAATGAAAGCCTATATCACCGATAGGACGCAAGAAGAACACACCACCCTAAACATGCTGAAGGGGACCAGAATTTGCCACCCAAAAATACGTTATTTTGGTAAAAGGATTACTTTAAGTCAAAGACAAATGAGAATCAACAGATCCAGAAAGAGTTCTCTGCCCTCTCCTTATCTGCCTGAAATTAGGCAGATATCCCTTTAAGGAATGTGTCCCTCTGTACCTGGGAGAGAAGAGCTACAATGTGTCTGCATAAACAAATTTTACTTTCCATTAGTTCCTCCACATATTTCCTGTATGCCCCACAAATTATCATCCCTTGAAGCCCAAACCTGCTTTTCTTTGTAAAAAGGAACGTAAGCTTCTGAATCTAACCAGTTCTTTGAGCTACGTTTCCTTTTCTATGAACTCCTAAGCATGCAAATATTAATAAAAATTTATGCCTTTTCTCCTGCTAATCTTTCTTTTGTTAGTTTAATTCACAGGTCCCCAGGCACTGAACTAAGAGGGTAGAGGAAACGTTCTTCCTCCCTAACCATGAATAACCTGAAACTAACCCTGAGGAAATATGACAAACCCAAACTGCAACGCATTCTATCAAAGAACCAACCTGTAGCATTCAGAAGTATCAAAGTCATAAAAGTTGAGAGAAGACTACAGAATTGTTCTGAATTTTAGGAGACTAAAAGAAATAAAATTTTAACACATGATTCTTGGTTGGATCCCTTTGTTATAAAAGACATTCCTGGGATGTATGGAGAAATATGAATTAATCTGTAGATTAGGTGATGGTATTTATCAATGTTAATTTCCTGATTTTAAGGACTTATATCATAGCTACAAAAATGTCTCTGTAGGAAGTACATGCTGGAGGATTCTGGGGTGATGGGATATGTTGGGAATAGATTCTCAAATGGACTAGGGAAGGGGTTGGCAAACTCTGTAAAGAGCCAGATAGTAAATATTTTAGGCTTTGCAGGCCATAGGTGATCTCTGTTGCACGGTCCTTAGGTTGTTTTGTTTTGTTTTGTTTTGTTTTGTTTTGTTTTAAACATCCCTTCAAAAATGTAAGATCCATTCTTAGCACAAGGGCTGTACAAACACAGGCTGCAGCTTGCATTTGGCCCATGGGCTCTAGTTTGCTGACTACTGGTCTGGGGGTGGGGAACTCTTTGAACTATTCCTGCAATTTTGAATTTTTTTTTTTTTTAAGATTGTATTTGAAAGAGAGAGAGAAGAGAGAGATCAGAGAGAGAGGGAGAGAGAGAGAGTGAGCACGACCCGGGGTGAGTGGTAGAGGGAGAGGGAGAAGCAGGCTTCCTGCTGAGCAGGGAGCCAGATGCAGGGCTCGATCCCAGGACCCTGGAATCATGACCTGAGCTGAAGGCAGATGATTAACTGACTGAGCCACCCAGGCATCCCTAGCAGATATTTTTTAAAAATAATTTCAGGGCACCTGGGTGGCTAAGTGTCTGCTTTTGACTCAGGTCTTGATCTCAGGATCCTGGGATGGAGGCCCACATCGGAGTCCTTGCTTCTCCCTCTCCACCACTTGTTCTCTCTTGCTCTCTCACTCTCTCTCTCAAATAAATAAATAAAGTCTTTTTAAAAAGTATCTGCTAAACTCCAGAGCAATCTCAGAATGGCTGTAATAGAGGTGAATAAGGGTGAAAGCTGAAAGCTTACTGGATAAAAAGCATTATCTCTCACTCTGCCATTGCTGGGAATTTTTCTACTGCCAATTTAGGCCCATTCCTCTACTCACAGGATCTAGTACACTGTTGAATGAAATAATGGATGAATCCACCTCATTTCCTAGGACAGGAAAACTAATTCCCTCCATATAAGGTTGGAAAACACAGTCCTCATCCTTAAGGATCATTTTAATATGATTTTTTAACTTTTTTACTTTTTATTTATTTTACTTTCTTTTAAGTAGTCCCCATCCTGTGAACCCAACACAGGGCTTGAACTCACCACCCTGAGATCAAGACCTAAGCTGAAATCAAGAGTCAGATACTTAACCAACTGAGCCACCCAGTCGCCCCTTAATATGTTTGTTTGTTTGTTTGTTTGTTTGTTTTTTAAGTTAGCTACTCTGAGATATAATTTCTCACCCATCAGACTGGAAAAATTAAAAAGCTTGAATGGTAAGGCTGTGAGCAAATACAGTGGTTCCCCTGCTTTTTAATTTTTCAATTTCTTTTTATTTCCACAGTCAGGAAGACATACTGTCAGAAGGTCAGTAGTAACCTAATGCTATGTCACAGTGTCTGTATTATTCACCTCACTTCATCTCATCATGCAGGCATTTTGTTATCTTACATCATCACAAGAAGGGTAAATATAGGACAGAAAGATATTTTCAGAGAAAGAAAGACTACATTCATGTAACTTTCATTACAGTATATTGTTACAGTTGTTCTATTTTACAATTTTTTGTTGTTGCTAATTTCTTACTGTGCCTAATTTACAAATGAAACTTTATCATAGGTATGTACGTATAGGAAAAAACATAATATATATATAGGGCTTGGTACTATCCACAGTTTCAGGCAGCTACTGGGTCCCCCACAAATAAGAGGGGACTACTGTAGACATTGTCTTACACCACTGGTGGAAATACAAAATGATATAACCACTATCTGAAACTGAACAATAGCTAATAAAACCACATACGCATTTTTTCTTTGACTCAGCATCCCCAATTCTAGGAATTTATCCTGAAGGTACACCATGAAAATTAACTCTTCTATACTAGGCAACTGTTTCTCTCATTGAAAATTATTTGTAGCTTTGACTCTTCCATTAGTGTGCTAGTTCCTCAAAAGGACTAACTCCAAACCTCCTATCTACCAAGATGGGGGAAGGGACTGACCCTCCAAGGCAATCAGGACTGGCACTGGTTCCTCCTCTGGTAGCATCTGGGGGCATAAGAGAGAAGCAGCTGCCAAAGCCCCTCCTTAAAAAAAAAAAAAAAAAAGCCACGGACAAATAGCATG
>PISX010001861.1:0-163464 GCA_004024625.1 Mellivora capensis | reverse complement strand
GCTACTTAAACAGCAAGCTCCAAAGGCCTTCGCACACACAAAAATCTGCTGCTGTACTACTTTGAGTATACAATCTTCACTACAAAACAGTAGTTACCAGGTTTGAAACAAGACCAAGGAACTGGTGACATCTGAAGCATCAGGTTGAAGAGCCAGGAAAGAGTCTAGCTAAACTCTCTCAAGAGTAAGGGTAACAAATAGATAATGAGGGGGAAATTCCTTTAGTGTAGGTATTGAAGCTAAAACATGGAAAGGGAATGGGAATCACTTTTGCAAACTCCTAATAAAATAATGGTGACAATTCTCAATGGTCAATACTGTCAAAACATGGGAGGGATCTAACATTATCTGCCTCCTGACAATTGTGCACTGCACCAACTAGTAAGCGTTCTTCCCCAGTCCCCCAGATCAAATCAGAATCAGATCAAGCTACCAGTTTACAGGAAATACAGAGGTCATAAAAACATGTTAAATAATCTCTCAGGAATGCAAAGAGCAAAATCCAGAATGTAGGAAAAGTCTAGAGGACAAACTTAGTTTCTTCAACAAATGAAATGCCAAAAGAAAAAGAAAAACAGTGGAAAAACTTAAATTAAAAGAAACTTAGAAGCAGAGTGACCAGACATCCCAATTTGTCCATGACAATCAGGTCTCTGCCTGTTGTCCTGGTATAATTATTAACAGAATCTCCCAGTTAAGGTAATAAATTGTAAGATCACCCTACTTAAAACACATATTAATCAAATGAACTGTGTTTGGCATAGTTTGGATATTGATTAAAAAAAGAAGAAGAAGGGGTGCCTGGGTGGCTCAGTGGGTTAAAGCCTCTGCCTTCGGCTCAGGTCATGATCCCAGGGTCCTGGGATAGAGCCCCGCATCAGGCTCTCTGCTCAGCAGGGAGCCTGATTCCTCCTCTCTTTCTCTCTGCCTGCCTCACTGCCTACTTGTGATCTCTGACTATCAAATAAATAAATAAAATCTTAAAAAAAAAAAAGAGAAGAAGAAGAAGAAGAAGAAGAAGAAGAAGAAGAAGAAGAAGAAGAAGAAGAGAGGCGCCTGGGTGGGTCAGTCGGTTAAGTATCTGCCTTTGGCTCAGTCAGGTCATGATCTCAGGGTCCTGGGATGGAGCCCTATGTCCAGCTCTCTGCTCAGAGGGGAGTCTGCTTCTCCCTGTCTCTCTCCCCCTGTGCTTTCTCTCTCTCTCTCTCTCAAATAAATAAAATCTTTAAAAAAAAAATTTTTTTTAAGTTATAAATAAATAAACAGGGTATCTGGGTGGCACGGTTGGTTAAGCATCTGACTCTTGGTTTCAGCTGGGGTCCTGATCTTGGTGTGGTGAGATCAACCCTGTAAGGGCTCTGTGCTCAGTGTGGTGTCTACTTGGGAGTTTCTCTTTCCCTCACCTTCTGCCCCGCCCTCCTATTCTCTCCCTCTCTTTAAAATAAATAAGTAAATCTTAAAAAAAAAAAAAAAAAGCAAAGAACACTGGAATTTGATGATACTGGTAAATTCTTATTGTTTTAGGTGTTAAAATGGTAATATGCTTATATTTTTAAAGACCTCTTACTTTTAGAGATGCAAATGGAAATATTTACAGGTAAAATGACACAGTCTGGGATTTGCTTTAAAATAAATGGGTTGCAGGGTCTAGGTAGAGTTGCAGAGAAGATAATATACTGACCACGAGTTGATAAGTAGATACTCAAGACATGAGACTACTCTTCTATCTTGTAATGTTTTTGATATTTTCTATAATACAACATTTTAAAAAAAGAGAGTTTTTCAGTAAACAAAATTTTCCTACTTCCAGAAATAGAAATATCCTAGAAACTTTCAGCTTTTTGCTCTTAATCCAAGATTAAAACTTGGGCATCTTGCCAAATAGGACTATATATTTATTCAGAGTTACCTGAAGCCGGGATCTATGAAAAATTTTCTGCCATACCAAGGATAATTCACAGCTAGTATTCTTCATTATTTTACCTTTCTACTTTAAAAAAAATTTTTTTTAAATAATAAAGTACTTTCCCTTTCCTATCTCCTGAAGGCATTTTCAAGTTGTTCTTTCCCTCACACAGGAGAACAGGAAAAATGAAACACCTTAAACCTAGTTTGATGAACTTTTCTTACTGCCAAAAAACAGCCCCAAAAGAGTTGTTCTCATTTTAGTCCACATCCTGCTACGCCCCAACAGGCCAGTTTTTAGCAGCAATTAGTGAAACTATATGACAGGGCAGAAGAGCACCCAGTTGCCACTGCCTTATCTTAGCCAGTAACAAAGCTTCCACAGGCAGGGCACAATAATAAGTGATATCTAGAGTTATCCAAGGGAAAATAAGAATATGAGAAAACAAATGGAAGCAAATGAAGAGTGAGGACCAGCAACATGTAAGTTTTCCAACAAAGACAGCAACACAGTTAACTGTTTACAGCAGCCTGGGTAGAATTCTGAGCAATTTTACATGTAATGACCTATCTAATCCTTACAGCAACCCTTGAAAAACCTATTATTACCCCCATTTTAATGATGTAGAAAACTGAGACAGAAAGAAGTGAAGTAATTTGCCTTCAACAGGGCCAGGATAAGAACAAGTTCTGGAGACGTTCCTCTTTAGAGTTACTTTGAAAAGCAGTTGTTTAAAAAAAGACAGACAAGAAAAGCAGGTGTTGGTAAAATGAAAATAGTGCTTTCTCTCTGGCAGGAAACAAACTTGACACTACCAAAAAGGGGTTTCAAAGGCTGCCTAGTTTGGGAGGAGGCCCAAAAGAACACCTGTCCTTTGCCATAAAAGTCTACAAAAAGCCTCTCACACATGTGACACGGGAGTGGCCAGAGGGCTGAATTAGTATCAGTTGCAAACTTCAGTAGTGAGTTTCTTGTTTGCTAAAGATTTTAAGCCTTTAAGGCTGAATAGCTTTTTCCTAGACAATGTATAAAAAGAATTCTTACACAGTATGGAGTGAGCTAGAGTTAGAACCCTTCCAGTATAACTCTAGTAAGGATTTCTTGTTGTAAATCCTCCCAACTACAGGGCTGACAAAGTCTATGGCATTTAAAACCAAATCAAAATCTAAACCGTTCTATGTTCCAGAAAGTTGCCAACACCAAACTTTTATCCCCAGGAGGCCTAGCTGGACCCATGAATAGCGAAAGACACAACTGCCTTTTTTCTCTGCAGGGACACCAGTTGCACCACAGACCTTATCTAGCACCCCTTCAAATCAGGCTATGTCAACAGTGCAATACCCATGTCTGAGTGCCAATCAACAGGCTGAAATCATATTCCTGGAAGATGTATAAGTTGACTAAAGTTTACAGGCTAATCAGTTCAACCCAAATCATTATATTTACCATGCCTCTTAAGGTTGATCAGATCCTACCAAGACACCTAAGAGCCACCATCAGGCTCGTCTAAAACAGACCCACCTACCCTTTCTCATCAAGGAGCAAAGAGAAATGTAGTACAGACCGGATGGACATCATTTTAAAACTGTGCATTGACTGTTCGTCAAATTATTATGGGCAACAATTTGGTTCTAGCACATAACTAAGGTTCTAAGCACATGACGAAGATGTAGTCAATAAGGAAGGTTAAGATTCTGAGCAGGGCCAGTTCTAACAACCATGCAAAGGGATACTATTTTCTAGCCCTTTAGGGCAAAGCAGCCAAAAGCCTCAATAGCTCTATTAGTTTGCTAGGGTTGCCAGAACTAATACCATAAGCTAGGTGGCTTAAACAAAAGACATCTATATCCTCACAGTTCTGGAGGCTAGAAGGTGTTGGTAGGGTTGGTTTCTTCTGAGACCTCACTACCTGGCTTGTAAATGGCTGTTTTCTCTGCGTCTTTGTCGTAAATCCCCTTTTTATAGGGCACCATTCATATCAGGGTCCACTTCAATGACCCCATTTAACCTGTAAAGACCTTACCTCCACATACAGTCACATTAAAGGTACGGGGTGGGGGGATTTATAACTTCAACATATGAATTTTAAGGAGGACACAATTCAGTCCATATCAATAGTTATACCCCACGGAATAAAAGACAATTCAATATGGCCACTGCAAGATGGCAGTATACGAATCCTAGCTCCCCTTCTCATGTCATCTCTCTCTATATATATTTATATATTTGTTTACTTAAAAAATTTTATTTTTGGGGCGCCTGGGTGGCTCAGTGGGTTAAAGCCTCTGCCTTCAGCTCAGGTCATGGTCTCAGGGTCCTGGGATCGAGCCCCGCATCAGGCTCTCTGCTCAGCGGGGAGCCTGCTTCCTCCTCTCTCTGCCTGCCTCTCTGCCTCCTTGTGATCTCTCTCTGTCAAATAAATGAATAAAATCTTTAAAAAAATTTTTTTATTTTTAAGTAATCTCTACACCCAATGTGGGGCTCAAACCTACAACCCTGAGGATCAAGAATCGTATGCTCCACCAACTGAACCAGCCAGGTGTCTCTTGGGTCGTCTATTTTTAAATAGAGATCAAATTCACTGTCAGTAGCTCTTAATTTTTAGTTCTTCATATTGTTTACTAGAATCATTTTTCTCTTCTCTCAACTTGTATTTGCTCAATTGCTTAACAGCAATGTTCAATAAACACATCTACATGGTAAGGATTTTGTAGAATTTAAGTGCACCATTGTACTCACTAGCCATTGATGCTCTTCTAGGCCCTGAACGTGAATAGAGAGAACAAAACTAAATTAGTGGATGAACTGCAATGAGCAGGGGTAAGAGATAAAATTGAATAAAATAAGCCTAAAAGAAGAAAAAAGATAATAAAGGCAGGGGCCTGGAAGTGATAATAGAATAAAATACTAACTCCTACCCCCAGTATGGGGAAATTTCGTAAAGAATGTCATGAACATGTCTTTTAGGAAGAGAAAACCTGGGGCTGCAAAATAATATAGATTCAGAATATACTATATTGGATTAATGAAGTATCTTAGATGGAGAAGCAGAACAATATAGCTGTTAAGAATATGGTCTCAGGGAACCCGGGTGGCTCAATGGGTTAAGGGTCTGTCTTTGGCTCAGGTCATGATCCTGGGGTCCTGGGATCGAGCCTCGCATCAAGCTCCCTGTTCAGTGGGGAGTCTGCTTCTCCCTCTCCCCTCCCTACCACGTGTGTTCTCTCTCTCTCTCAAATAAATAAAATCTTTTTAAAGGGGGGAGCACCTGGGTGGCTCAGTGGGTTAAGTCTCTGCCTTCGGCCCAGGTCATGATCTCAGGGTCCTGAGATCAAGCCCCACATCGGGCTCTCTGCTCAGCTGGGAGCCTGCTTCCCACTCTCTCTCTGCCTGACTCTCTGCCTACTTGTGATCTCTCTCTTTCTGTCAAATAAATAAATAAAAATCTTAAAAAAAAAAAAAAAAGAATATTGTCTCTGAAGCTGGACTGCCTAGGTTTTAATCTCAATTCTGCCACTTACCAGCTGTTTTGTCTTGAGCAATTTATTTAACCTCTCTGTGCCTTGGTCTTCTCATTTGCAAAATAAGCATAATAATAATCCCTGCCTCATAGAATTGGTGGGAGGACTGAATGACCTCTAATTTTTAAATGCTTAGAATGCTCCCTGGGACCAATTAAGTCCTCAGAGTTTGTTAGTTTATTAACTAAATACAAAATAGCACATGTTCCATCAGAAATATTAGACCAGAGGGTTTAGGACAACAGATATTAAAATGAGATTCTGTGGGGCTAAATGCCAGTTTCTATTAGTTATTAATAATTTCCTTAACCTCTCTGTACCACAGTGCCCTCATCTATAAATAAATTTACCTGGATTATCTACTTCATCAATAAAATGGATTTATATTACCATCTCATCAGGGTATTCTGAGGATTAGAACAATGTTTAGTACACAGTAAATGTCTGGCAAAGTTACCTATTCTTTTTTTTTTTTAAGTTACCTATTCTTATTCTTCTGCTGTTTTACTTCTCAACGTTTCTTGACTAAGCATGGTAAAACAAAGAGTCTGTCCTGCTTCTACTAGGTTTATCTAACATATGAATCAGTCTACCAATAATCTCATGAGGCAATCTTCACTTGTGATCATAGAAGCCTGCGTTCAAAATATTAGGAAAGATTGAATTTCTGCTTCCTCCCATGATGGGGAAACAAAGACCAGATTCACCCTTGTGCTTCATAAAGTAATAACAAAACAAAAACGAAACAAAACTCTACATGTGAAACAATAGCTTTTAGATATTTTACAGAAGGGAAACATACAAAGCCCTAAAATTGCCCCAAAGTAAGTCCTAAGATTGCCCCAGCTTACTACCTTGAGAACATTTCTAGGAAGCAAACACAGAGAGTACCCAAAGAGCTGAGCTGTCTACCCAAGTTGAAGAGTCAGAACTGAGAAGATGGGGAGGTTAAGGTGGCTAAAAATTGGAAGGCAGAGTACTAGAAAGGAGAGAGCTACACAGAGAGAGCTCAGCAAGGGGGTTCCTCTTGAATTTTCAGCCAAGTGATGTGGGTGAGAAAACTATCCAAGAAAATGAGTAGGCATTACACTCCCCAGAGATCACACAGGAATAGATCGTATTCCCACCAGCATGAGTGGGGGGGGGGAAAAAAACAACAACTCATAATGCATAGACATTGACTAGAGTACTCAGAAAGCACTGCCTTAGAATTAAGAAAAAATTAAGCTCCCAATGCTGCTCTAGGCCCACCCAACAAAGCCAAAAAGTAATCCTCAAAATGTTCAAACTATATCTGAATAATATAACTGCATCCCAGAATAAAATTCAAGAATGTTTAAAGAAATACAGACATATGCAGCAAACAACAAGGTAAAATCATCTTGCTGTGTCACTGACTGGTACTTGGCATGGGACGAATACAAAAGAAGAATGGAATGAAACACTAACACAGACATGTGAACAAGTGTAGGAAAAAAATATTAAAAAATTTAAGATGTCTTCAAGCCCGAAGCTACAAGACCACAGGTGTGAAGAGATAAGACTTCAAGTCACGTGCCAAGAAGGGGGCACGCGTTACACTGTGGGTGCTACCCAACTTACCATTTTACCCAGCATCATATACCAAGTCTAGTACCTCTGGAAAGGTGACTTCAGGAGAAGTCAGCCCCTAACATTGTCCTATGTCAGTCTAACACTGCCCTAGTATGTCTGTGGAATTTGAACTCCTGTATCAAATAATGTCACTTAAGTTTATATAATAAGTGTTGTTTCTACTCAAATTTCTAGTTTTCCTGGTTACTTTTTTTTTCTAACATAAAGCTTAACAAATACCTACTGATCAAACATACTTTCTTTTGAAGAATTTTTTGATTGGTTTCCAAGATAACCTCTCTCTTGATTCTTCTCATTCCTAAAAAGCCCCACTCCTTTTCAATCTCTCCTCTGCTAGTTCCTCATCTCCCCAATCTCTTGAAGTCAGATGGCCTCAGAGCTCAATCCTTTGACATTTCTTCCTTCTTTATCAACAGACTCTCATTGGATGATCTCAAAAGCCTAATCATTTGTTTCACTTAAACACTGGCAATTCCATATATATCCTCAGACCAAATTTCACCTATCTTTAATCAAATGTCTAATCAGCGATCTCTTACAGTTTCCCAGCGTCAGTTCCTGGATTTTAGTTTTCTAGCTGTTTAACCCCCAATTTTCAGTCAAACTTCACTCATATTTTTCTCAAACTCTGCCATCTAATCCATCAACAAATCCTATCAATTCTACCTCCAAAATACATAATCAAATCTGACCACTTTTTACCACCTTTACCACCAAGGGTTCAAACAATCATTGAGTCTTTCCTAGATTACACCAGTAACCTTCTAACTATAGCCAGAGGGATCCTTTTGATTTAAGTCCGATCATAACATTCTTCTGCTTCAAAGCCTCCAAGAGTTTCTCACGTCACTCAGCATAAAAATAAAAATTGAATTAAATTAATTAAATTAAATACGATGGATTTAAAGCTCTATTCCATTTGGCTTATCACTATGTCTCAGACCTCATTTCCCACTTCTTACCTCTTAACTCATTCCACATAGCTTCACTGGACTCTGCTGAACAAAGAACACATGAAGCAAACTCTTAGATCAGGTTTTCAGCATTTACTGTGGCCTCTGTCTGAAATACTCTTCTCCAGACACCTCTTTTCTGGCTCTGGGACTTTCCTTCAGGTCTTTACTCATATGTCAACTTACGAGTGAGGAACCTCCCTGACCATTTTCTATAAAATGTCAACCCCTGGGCCTCACATTCCCTACTCTCCTCAACCTACTTTATTTTCTCAATATCGCATATGTCCATCTGTTATATATTTACTCATTAACTTGTCTCCCTCCACTAGAACCTAAGCTCCTCTGAGGGCAGGGACTTTAGCTCTTTCTGGTCACTCTTCTGTTTTCCAGGCCTAAAACAGTGTCCAGTACATAGCATGTACTCAAATGGTAACTAGATAAAAAGGCAGAAAGAAATGAGGAGAAGAGGGTTATTTTCAGCAATCTGAACAAATCACTTAACCTATTTCAGAATCAAATTTTCCTGTTGTGCAAAATGTAGCATTTGGACTAGTTAACCTTTAGAGAGCTCTAGCATTCTGTCACACTATGCTTCTCCCATGGAGTGGTCACAGGGCTGTCCTACTGTCACAATGGGCACATAACTGTCTAACTACTGATATGTTTTCTTTCTCTTGAATTTTGAATATAGCAGAAATATCTGACATTCCTCTTACTCTTCTCTGTGACTTTTATTTTGTTTATCCCCATTATTAAGGAGAAAGGTTTGGGTTTTAGCTACTAGGCCAAAAGCAATCACCAAGGCCCACATTCACGTCACAGCGGGTTTCCTTACCTCCACTGCAGCGGGCGGCTGCAACAGGGACTGCCAGGACTGCTATGAGCTTGTGGGTTCAGGAAAAAGGCAAGAGGAGAAGTAGTAGCCAGGGCACAATCAGCGCTAAATGGGATTTTAGTGAAGTACAGGGCTGGAGCTGATGTGGGTGAAAACATGTGCTGGTTTACTTCAGATCCTCGGCAAAGAGTAGAGATTCTGACAACATACCATGGTAGAAAAAAAAGCAGGGTCAGGGATAATTTCTCAACCAAAAAGAAACATATTCAAAGTGGGTTAGTTTAGGCAAGAGGCTCAAAAAAAAAAAAAATTGGTCAAAAATTATTCTCAAATATCCTACCTCAGTGCAATGGCACACGAGGACCATCGAGACTAAAATTTAATCCATAGAATTAAAACCAAAAATTTAAGCTTTGGGTATTCAAAGTATTTAGAATTGGCTTCTGGAAAAATATTGCAAATCTACTACAACTCACCATTAGCAAGCAGTAAGTAATATTTTGTGTGCAATGACTAAAACATCCTATAGAAATGAATATATCCATAAAAGTAAAACACTAACAGATTATATCTACCATAACATCAACTTATTTAGCTAACTTTTGCCTAATGAAACCCCAAATAACATCACTTAATTCTGTATAATGATTTTTGCTTCTACTTAAATTTTGGTTTTTTGGATTACTTTTTTCCCCTAAAAACAACCTAAGTATCTTGATATATGTTAAGTCATACTGAAGACTATTAAGTAAATAACATCATTAGACTGAAAATAGATGGTAAATATGGGTTTCTACTTCTTTGATCCTTGATTGATATGTCACAGATGATGAAAAATAATTGACAGATGCACAGCATTTAATTTACTATAGCAGGAACATGGCTTTCTATACAAATACCATATTTAGCCACAATATTTCATTTTAAAGATTTTGAAAAACTTTAAGTATCACATAAGCACCTGTTTAAAAATATTAGTTTCCTGTACTGTTATTACTGACTGTTTATATATGGTTATATTCTACTTGTGTTTAATTACATATAGTCAAAGGAAATCTTTACCTTCCTACTAATTATCTCTTTAGCTGGCTTCAAAATATTTCCCAGATGAGTACACAATATGAGGATATAAAAGGATAGAAAAATAGAGAGCAGAAAACTATTTTAAATTACAGGTGTGCTCAAATTTCCATAAACTCAACATATTAATAAAAATTACAAGAATTGAAAATATTTACTTTGGATTAATTTCTCACTTTCAAAAAGAAGTTTCACTTTTCTAAAGAACTATTTCAAAAAATCAGCTCCCTAGTATTTATAAGCTAGAGCTAAATAGAATATACAATAAGACAGTTCTTATTAACCTAAATAATATTGCTTATACAAAATTTTGGAGTCTCAAATCTTAAAATGAGGCTTAGCCATTTTGATGAATATATAATTAAGATTATAAATCTTTAAGAATCAAATCTCATTCTCTATTTGCTAGTAATTGCCACTCTGCAAACTGGTTATACAATGAGGCTAGAGTTTAAAAAGGATTGTTTGAAAGAGGAAAGCTGATTTATAAACTACTTACTAGTTCCGCAGGGGGAATTTTCCTAAGCTAAATTCAACGTCACTAAAACAGACACAACGATTACCAACCATACATAGTGCACCAACATTTGGAGAGAATGATTTTGACCACTTACATTCTCTCACACTACAAGCTTAATTTAAAAAATTTACAATTTCACTAACAAATCCTCTTCACTTTAAATGACACTTTAGTTCATGAAGCTTCTTTTTACAGTCTTTAACTTTCAGTCTTAGTAGAGAATAAACACTTTTTTAAACATAAGCCAATCTTTCCAATTATATGCTTCAAACAACTACAGTCTTCCAAGGTCTGGCACAATCATTAATTTAATCAATGAGCATCCACTAACACAGAAGAACAATGACCCAAGGGCAACCCACTGAAGAAGTACGAGTGTCTATTCAAGTATACAATGCTGTCTCCAGGTAAGCTCTAACATTCGCGGGAATAAAGTCTGAAGGGCATGCCCTCCACTCTGTGAGTCATGAAAAGACAGTTCAAGACAGATTACTGAAGTGGAATGGATTCTAGGACACTTCTTTCCCTGGTTCCCTACTTTGCTGATCAATGTGCCCTTTCTCATTAAATAAGCCTGAGAAGCTGTTGGAAAGCTAACCTGACATGGAAGCCTTCTTCCATTCCCCAGCTATGAAATCCTTATCTAAGTATTTTTCTATTTTTTCTATTTTATTTCTCTATTGGCCAACACAGAAATAAAATTCAGGCCACACCCTAAAGGACTCAGGCTTGGATCTGCAAGGGCAGATCTGAGGTCCTGAGCTGACAGGCCTGGGGGCAGAATACAACACCCTCTTTAGTCCAAGGAGAAGAGACTTTCATTCCCATTTGTTTCTCACATTCTTGGGGCTTGTATACGCAGCTTTGACACTAAGTTTAAATACACATCTGCTTTCACGACAGGAAAAAAAGATCTTCATTGTTAACCCAGTTCCCCAGGTACCTAAGCACCCCTAAAATGGCATCTAACTCAATTTTCATAATTAGAAGCCCCATAGGCCCCTTGCCGGGGACCAGTGTTTTGACCTTGAATTTGTGAAGCCAGCTCAGCCCTCTTTCTGACACGCATCTCCAAAGCAGAGTCTTTATTCAAGCAAATGAAAGTGTGTTAGTTGGCATTAGTTCTTTTCCTGACACCTGCCATTTTCCACTCAGAGACCCCAGCCTCCTTACTGAATCCGCAGACATGGTGCTCCCAGTCTCTCTCTCCTCCGTTTCATCATTCTCCTGGCTACTCAAAGCTTTTGCCCTCTCACACTCGGGAGTCTTGGCAGGAAGTTCTCACACACAAGGGGTATGCGGTCTATAAGCCAAAGGAAACTTACAAAGGCTCCCCAAATTTAAGAGAAAAATTAAAGCACTGTTCTTCAAAAACATAATATTTAGAATTCCCTCCCACCCCCTCTGCGAAAGACCTAAGAGACCAGGAGGCAGCAGTGAGCCACAGTGAGGAGTCCCAGATCCCAAATGAATCAGCTGTCCTCTGATCTGCCTGACATCATTCACACTCAGACTGCAACAAATCAGAGTGTCAGAGAGCACCTTGTTCCTCCTTAGTGACAAGCACCAAACTCCCTCCCCCACACGTCAGTTGCAACCTCCAACCCTGAGGCCTGGTAGTAGTGAAGACTCTGGCAAAAATTGTACATACCAACTTGAAAACTCACACTGTGACAGAAATACCACTTACTCTGGAGGCGTGGGCCAGTCCAGAACAGCTGTTGCAGTGGGCACGGGATTGGAAGAAAGCACACTAAGATCCCAAATCGGTAAATTAAGGAGCTAAGAATAGGTGGGCATTTCTGCAACATTATTCATTCTCAAACCCCTGTCAGGTGGAGGATGACAGTCTTAATGTTAGGGTTCAAA
The DNA here is from genome assembly GCA_004024625.1 of Mellivora capensis. Lineage (NCBI taxonomy): Eukaryota > Metazoa > Chordata > Mammalia > Carnivora > Mustelidae > Mellivora > Mellivora capensis. Next base: position 151,163 of record PISX010001861.1, on the reverse strand, counting down.
GCACAGCCATTATTCAAATTCTGAATTTGACCAATTTAAATAAACTCTGTATTCCTTCCTTTGACAAATTCAGCATCATTTTTAATTCAATTTCTACTACTCCCTAATCACTTGAATAACCTTCTGGTGAGAAAAGCCATAAGAAAGCTAAGAAAATAAACCCAGAGACTATTTGGTTTAACTTGTCAGTAACTATTAATGAAATCATCTGTATGGCAGATGTTACACAAGACATTATGGTAAGCTACAGAAGAACTCTAATGAAGGGTAAGCTACCTAACTTCTGTATGCTTTGTTTTCCCTATCTGTAGAATGAAAATAACTTCAGGTGCCTAATAAATAGGTTGTGGTGAAGATTAATATATGAAAAGCGGAAAAGTGCCTAGCAAAGAAGAAGTGCTATAGAAGTGCTAGCTTTTTTTTTTTTTCCAAAAAGATTTCATTTACTTACTTGACAGACAGAGATAGTGAGAGAGAAAAAGCACAAGCAGTGTGAGCGGCAGGCAGAGGGAGAAGCAGGCTCCCCACGAAGCAAGGAGCCCAACACCACATGGGGCTCAATCCCAAAACCCTGGGATTATAACCTGAGCCAAAGGTAGACACTTAACCGATTGAGCCACCCAGACACCCCAAAAGTATTAGCTATTATTATAGTTCTTGCCCTTCAGGAGCTGGCTCCCAACGTAGAGGAGGAGATAAGCCCCAACATACAAGAAACCATCTGACAAAAACAGCTTGGCCTGAAGAAAGCCGAGTGATCCAGTGGAGCTAAGCGAACCAGAGTAAGTAGAAGTCTTGGTCCCCTGCTTAAGAGCCCCTGCCAACTCTGAAGGGCTCCTCTAATTTATTGACATGACAAAGTATGTCAAACTATTTTTCTAGGGTAACAGCCAAACAATTAATTCCTACCCCAGCCAATATTTTTTTCAACTGCAGGTCACAACTCTTTAGTAACTCATAAAATCAATTTAGAAGTCAGGACAAACACTTTCTTAAAAGGAAAAGAGAATGAAATAGAACAGAAAATATCAGAGTGCTTCACACAGTAAGAATGAAACATGTATGTCGGGGCACCTGGGTGGCTCAGTGGGTTAAAGCCTCTGCCTTCGGCTCAGGTCATGATCCCAGGGTCCTGGGATCGAGCCCCACATCGGGCTCTCTGCTCCGCGGGGGGCCTGCTTCCTCCTCTCTCTCTGCCTGCCTCTCTTGCCTACTTATAATCTCTGTCTGTCAAATAAATAAATAAAATCTTAAAAAAAAAAAAAAACATGTATGTCTATGACATCTATTACGGACAATACATATAAATACAAAGGCAAACAGGTGTGATGGGCTGCAACGTAAAATTTATTTTTTATTAAGAGTGAGAGTCTAAAAGATTTGAAAGCCACTGTACTTATTACCCAAGCAAACTCTCTCTGACCTAGTAGCTACACTCACTTTTCCTCCCATTACCAGTCTAATCACTTGGCTCTCACAGCCTCCTATTTCAGAATCCCCCACTCTAAGTACTAATGAAAATGGAAACACTCTCAGAAATCTACAATGTCTCAATAAGTCCTGAGTCCCACTTTGGGAAAGTTTTGTGATATTATCAGGGTCAGTCACAAAAGCCCACACTCCCACAACTAAGAAACCAGCCATGGTCTATCGCCATCCTAAGCTGAGGCCAAGCTGAAGCCATGCAGTTAATTAGGGCCAGGCCCTAAGTTTCTACTCAATACAATCCATTCTCTAAAACTCAAGCTCATTCTCCTTGTGATGACATAACAGCGACCAATGTTTATAAGTACTTCTCATTATAAGTATTTATAAGTACTTGTTATTATGAGTACTTATTATGTACTGGATTTTATTCTAAGCACTCTACACATAATACCGAGGTAGTCCTCATCATCACAGTCCTATGATACATGTGCTATTATTATTCTCATTGTTAAAACACACACACACACATAAAGAGGTTAAAATCTTTAAAGGGGTGGTAAAGGGGAAAATACCTTTCCTCAATATATCTGCACCTAGTTATCCTACATATGAATTATGCTAGGCAGAAGTATTCCTGTGCTCAGCCAAGTTGGTGAACTGTAGTAATCTCTAGAATCAATGTTATGAGCCTCTGTGCTATAAATACCTTTCAGCAGAAGATTCTGACAATAGCAAATACATTTCTCTCTAGCCTGCTGTGCAATAATAAATTGGGAAGAGAGAGAGCATGGAGCTCCTTAAATAATGCTAAAGGTTAGAAAATATTTGAATTTTAGAGAATGGAATCATATATTATGTTCTTCATCTGACCCGAAGAAGGTATCACTCTTACTCCTAGAGTTTAACATACCTCCACACAGAACACTTTCTTTAAACTTACTGGCATTATAATACATTCATGCCAATATCCCTATAGCTTTGTCAGCACTACAAATGCTTAACATTTCCCCGGGATTGGAGAGCACCCAACAACTTGAGGTATGGAAAATCAAACAGCAACCTCCTCTTGTTTGTTCACACAACTATTTATTGACTGTTACCATCCTTACAGCCAGACAAGAAAGGTCCCTGCCATGGGCTTCTCACTTTAGCAGTTCTGCAAAACCACAAACACAAAATATAAATTCCCTAAAGAAATGGGTTGCCTCTGTCACATCTGTGATCTGGAATACTGCACTGACAAAGTGGAACCCTAAAAATCCATTCTTACTATTTACACTGTTCAAACCCCAGGAAAACACTTGCCCACATCTTTCTTCCTATGTATTTTTTGTCTTCCTATGTATATTTTAAGAAGACAACCATGTCAGATTGCTATTATAGACTGTGAAGCAACAAGCTTCTTAAAGAACTCTGTTGAGATTATAAAATATTTTTAACAGCAAAGGGCCTTAAAAGGAAAAAGACAAATTAATTAACCTGTCAAATCCCTCCTCCTCTCAGGTAACATGAATATAACAGATTTCTTGGCTAATACAAATGCTGGTTCCTAATACAGCCAAACTAACTATTTACTTGATTCCTTTCTGTTCTAATCCATGGTTTGAAAGATATCCATCATTTAGCCAGTATTCATCATTTGGCTCAGTACTCAGTAACAGAGCACATGGCAGCTGAGGAACATTTTGCAGAATTAATTCATAGTACTAGTAAATTTATTTTTGTGCAGGTCTAGACATAACATATGTAAAGCCATAGACTAATTTTCTAAATGACAATTGTACAGTTAATGCTAAGACTGAAAAGTTTTTTTCTAAAAATACATACTTAGATTTATCTAAAAATGACAAAATTTTTAAATTTAGCTTAATTTTTTTAAAAAGATTTACTTATTTATTTGACAGAGATCACAAGCAGGCAGAGAGGCAGGCAGAGAGAGAGGGGGAAGTAGGCTCCCTGCTGAGCAGAGAGCCCAATGCGGGCCTCGATCCCAGGACCCTAGAATCATGACCTAACCCGAAGGCAGAGGCCTAACCCACTGAACCACCCAGGTGCCTATTAATTTAGCTTAATTTTTTAAAGATTTTTTTTGTAATATTTTTATTTGTTTATTTGACAGACAGAGATCACAAGCAGGCAGAGAGGCGGGGGCAGGGGAAAGCAGGCCTCTCGCCGAGCAGAGCGCCCGATGTGGGGCTCAATCCCAGGACCCCGGGATCATGATCCAGTTTTAACCCACCAAGCTACCCAGGCACCCCAAGATTTATTTATTTTAGAGAGAGAGTACATGAGCAGGGGGCAGGTCAGAGAGAGAGAGAACCCTAAGCAGACTCCCAACTGACTGGAGAACCCTGAGGCTCAATCCCACAACCGTGAGACCACAACCCCAGCCAAAACCAAGAGTCTGACACTCAACTGACTAAGCCACCCAGACACCTCAATAATTTCAAATATTTAAAAATAAAAATAGGGGCACCTGGGTGACTCACTTGGCTTAGTGTCCAACTCTTGATTTTGACCTTGGGTCATAAAATTGAGCCCCACATGGGGCTCCTCTCAGCAGGACATCTGCTTAAGCTCTCTCTCTCCCTCTCCCCTACTTGTGCTCTCATGCTCTCTCTCTAAAATAAATAAATAAATCTTGTAAAAATAAAAGTAAAGATAACTTTGGAAGCATGAAAATTTTCCATTTTTAACACTTGATTTTTTTTTTATAAAAATATATTCAAACTTGTGCTCACTTGGGCAGCACATATACTAAAACTGGAACAATACAGAGATTAACATGGCCCCTGCACAAGGATGGCACACAAATCATGAAGCGTTCTGTATTTTTATATTTTGTAATATAGTTTTGGAAACTGAAAAAATACATATTCAAAGTTGGTACTCTCTGAACACAATTACATTTTATTTTTAAATCCTAAAGATCATTTAATAATGAGTACAAGCTATAATCATGACAGAGATAGAAAAGCAGGAAAGTGGAGCTTAAGAAAAAGAAATTGGGATGCCTGGGTAGCTCAGCTGGTTAAGCATCTGACTCTTGGTTTTTGCTCAGATCATGATCTCAGAGCCCTGTATTGGGCTCCATGATCAGCATGGGGTCTGCTTGAGATTCTCTCTCCCTCTGCCTCTGTTCCTCTCACTTGTGCACTCTCTTCCTTTCTCTATCTCTCAAATAAATAAATCTTTTAAAAAAATAAAAATAAAAAATAAATTTAAAAAAAGAAAAAGAAAATTACAAATAAGTTGCTTAAATTAAAAAACAAAACTAATGGGGCACCTGGGTGGCTCAGTGGGTTAAGCTTCTGCCTTTAGCTCAAGTCATGATCCCGGGGTCCTGGGATCAAGCCCCATGTCAGGCTCCCTGCTCAGCAGGAGCCTGCTTGTCCCTCTCCTCCCCACTTGTGCTCTCCCTTGCTATGTCTGTCACTATCTGTCTCTTTCTCTCAAATAAATAAATAAATAAATAAATAAAATCTTTAAAAAAAAAAAAACAAAACCTAATGAAATAAACAAGACTTCACCACATCCAGAAAACACACCTAAAATTATCAGCAGTGAAGAAAAGTCAATAAACAGGAAATAAGCCATTATATTCAAAGAAAGGAAGCAAATGTCAGTATAGAAAGCAGGTATAGGGACGCCTGGGTGGCTCAGTTGGTTGGACGACTGCCTTCAGCTCAGGTCATGATCCTGGAGTCCCGGGATCGAGTCCCGCATCGGGCTCCCAGCTCCATGGGAAGTCTGATTCTCCCTCTGACCTTCTCCTCGCTCATGCTCTCTCTCACTGCCTCTCTCTCAAATAAATAAATAAATAATCTTTTAAAAAAAAGAAAAAAAAAAAAGAAAGCAGGTATAATTGTTCTTAAAATAACATTATCTATCCAGTATTTAGCCAAATTAAAAGGTGGTTTTTTTCCTCTTGTGGCTTAACGGTGAAGTAATCACAGAAAACAAAGAAATATTTATAGGTTTAATGTAAATTATACTGAAATTTGTCACTAAAATGGCTAAACATTTAAGCTAGATAAAAAATGATGAAACAAATGGTCACTGACAAGAATAAAGACTTAAATGAAATTATTAAATTTACTGATGATAAAGCAAGGAAAAAAAATCACACCTAACTTTTAAAAAATATATATATGACTAAATTCTATACATCATAACAGAAACAAAAGTCATGTTAAACAACTTCATTATATATATTACTGAGTTACTTGAAGAGGAAAATGAGGAAGAAGAAATGAGAATGTCATTAACTTGAAACAAAATACAGGTTCTAACTTATGAGAAAATGAAGAAAAAACTCAATTTTAAGCATTAAAATTGTCAAATTTTCACCTGAAACTATGACACAGTTATGGAAACAAAACTAACCATTCTACTACAAACCCCCATAAAACTAGACAAAATATTTGAGGCAGTAGTTTTCAGGCACTGGGAAAAGGCAATACAAAAATGCGAACCCAGAAAAAAGGGAAACTCAAATGCAGAGGCATCCCAGTTGTCCCCATCCTCTGCTTGGGAAAAATTTTCTTACAGTGGCACAGAGAGCTATAGTTCAAGCAAAACACAGTAGTTCCACTAAGCTGAGAAGGCACAGGTAAGAGTTCAGGACAGCTAATCAAACACACATTGAATATTCATCAAGAAAGACCACAAACTGGACACAAAAGAAGTCTCAAGAAATTTCAAAAGACTGAAATCTTATAAAGTAATGTTAACTGAACACGACAGAACTCAAAATCAATTACAATTTTTTAAAAAAGCCTACACAATTCCTCAACACTTGAAAATTAAGCCACACTTCTAAATAATCTATAGGTCAAAGACGAAATGACACAGGAAATTAGAAAATAATTTATATTCAATTAAAATTAATATACAACATATCAAACTTTAGAGTATGCAGCTAAAGGAGTGCTTAAATGGAAATTTATAACTTTAAATGCTTACGTTAAAAAAGGAAGATCTGGGGCGCCTGGGTGGCTCAGTGGGTTAAAGCCTCTGCCTTCGGCTCCGGTCATGATCCCAGGGTCCTGGGATCGAGCCCCGCATCGGGCTCTCTGCTCAGCAGGCAGCCTGCTTCCTCCTCTCTCTCTCTCTCTCTCTCTCTCTGCCTGCCTCTCTGCCTACTTGTGATCTCTGTCAAAAAAATTAAAAAAAAAAAAAAAGGAAGAGCTAAAAATCACTAATTTACGCCTCTACATTAATAACTGAAAAAAGCAAATTAAATTCAAAATACAAAAATACCTAAAGCAAAAACAGAAATCAATGACTGAAACACTGTCAACTATACTTCAATTAAAAAAAGGGAAGGAGGGGCGCCTGGGTGGCTCAGTGGGTTAAAGCCTCTGCTTTAGGCTCAGGTCATGATCCCAGGGTTCTGGGATCGGGCTCTCTGCTCCGCGGAGAGCCTGCTTCCTCCTCTCTCTCCCTGCCTGACTCTCTTGCCTACTTGTAATCTCTGTCTGTCAAATAAATAAATAAAATCTTTAAAAAAAAAAGTGGGGGGAGGAGGATAGAAGAGCATGGTCACAAACTCTAGAAGCTGCCTTGATGGTTTAAGCACATGTTTTTAAAAAGAAGAAGAAATCAATGACAGAAAAGAAATAGAAAAAAAATGAACAAAACCAAAAGTGGGTTCTTTGAAACTATTAATAAAATTAATAAAAATCTTTGTAAGACAGGGACATTTGGCTGGCTCAACTGGTACAGCATTCAACTCTTGACATCAGGGTCACGAGTTCAAGCCCCATGTTGGGCATACAGTTTACTTAAAAGAAAAAAAATATCCTAGTAAGACGAATCAAGAAGCAAAGGAGAGGAAACACAAATTACCATTCGTAGGAATAAAAGATGGGTTATTGCAATACTTCAACAGACAATAAAAGAATGAGAATGCCATGAACAACCTATGCCAGTAATATATGAGATGGATAACTTACAAAAAAAATTCAGGGGCGCCTGGGTGGCTTAGGTGGTTAAGCATCCTACTCTTGGTTTTGGCTCAGGTCATGATCTCAGGGTCCTTAAGACTGAGCCCCAAGATGGGCTCTGCGCTCAGTGTGGCGTGTGCTTGGGATTCTCTCCCTTGCCCTCTCCCTCCCCCTCTACCCCTCTCCCAACTCATTCTATTTCTTTCTCTCTCTCTCAAATAAATAAAACTGGGGTGCCTGGGTATCTCAGTCAGTTAATCATCTGTCTTTGGCTCAGGTCATGATCCCAGGGTCCTGGGATGAAGCCCTACATTGGGCTCCCTGCTCAGCGGGGAGTCTGCTTCTCCCTCCCCCTCTGCTACTCCCCCTGCTTGTGCGCTCTCTCCCTGTCAAATGAAAAAATAAAATCTTTTTTAAAAAATAAAATAAAACCTTTTTTAAAAGTTCATAAAATATCTTATCAAAACCCAAGATCAGACAATATGAATTATGCTAAGTGACAGAAGCCAGACAAAAAGGCAAATATAGTGTGGTTCTACTCACATGAAATACCTAGAATAGGCAAATACATCAGACAGAAAATAGAATACAGGGGCACCTGGGTGGCTCAGTGGATTAAAGCCTCTGCCTTTGGCTCGGGTCATGGTCCCAGGATCGAGCCCCACATCTGGCTCTCTGCTCAGCGGGGAGCCTGCTTCTTCCTCTCTCTCTGCCTGCCTCTCTGCCTACTTGTGATCTCTCTCTCTCTCTGTCAAATAAATAAGTAAAATCTTAAAAAAAAAAAAAAAAGAAAATAGAATACAGATACCAGAGGCTAGGAAAAGGAGACAATGCAGAATTACTGCTTAAAGGTTACAAAGTTTCTACTTAGGGTGACGAAAAAGTTTAGATATACAGTGGTAATGGTTGCACAACACTGTGAATGAACTTAATGCCATTAAATTGTATACCTGAGAATGTATACAATTCAATGGCAAATTGTTATGTTATATGTATCTTATCACAATTTTTAAAACTTAAAAAAAATTAATTCAAAAAGGATTAAAACCCAAACATAAAAGCTAAAATTACAAAACTTCTAGAAGAAAAACTGGAGAAAATCTGCATGATCTCAGGATAGGCAAGGATTTCTTGGACAGAGGATAAATACTCACATATTGAACTCACAGTAAAAAATAAAAACTTGGGGCGCCTGGGAGGCTCAGTGGGTTAAGCCTCTGCCTTCAGCTCAGGTCATGATCTCAGGGTCCTGGGATTGAGCCCCGTATCGGGCTCTCTGCTCAACTGGGAGCCTGCTTCCCCCGCTCTCTCTGCCTACTTGTGATCTCTCTGTCAAATAAATAAATAAAAATCTTTTAAATATATATAAATAAATAAAAAATAAAAACTCACAAACTGAACAACATCAAAATTAAAACCTTATGCATTTTGAAAGATACTATTCCATGCACTTCCAAAGGAAAAGGTAAGCCATAGACTAGAGGAAAATAGTCACAACACATCTGAGCAAAAAAATCTGTATCTGGAATATATAAACATCTCTTACAACTCAATAATAATAAACCAATTTGGGACGCCTGGGTGGCTCAGTTGGTGAAGCGGCTATCTTTGGCTCAGGTCATGATCTCAGCGTCCTGGGATCGAGTCCCACATCGGGCTCCTTGCTTGGTGGGAAGCCTGCTTCTCCCTCTGCCTCTGCCTGCCACTCTACCTGTGCGTGCGTGCGCGCGCGCACTCTCTCTCTCTCTCTCTCTCTGGCAAAATAAAAAAAATAAAAAATCTTTGAAAAACAAATAATAATAAACCAATTTATTTTTTTAAGTGAGCTAAAGATTTGAGCACACATTTCACAAAAGATATACAAATAGCTAATAAATATATGAAAAACATGCTCAGCATAATTTTTCATCTGGTAAATGTAAGTTAAAACTACAATGCAATACCGCCACCCACCCACTAGAATGGCTAAAATTTAAAGTCTGACCATAACAAGTTTTAGCATGGATGTGGTTCAACTAGAATTCTCAGTATCACTAGTGGGAGTATAAAATGGTACAACCATTTTGAAGAATTATGTGATTTGGGGTGCCTGGGTGGCTCGTTGGTTAAGCAACTGCCTTCGGCTCAGGTCATGATCCTGGAGTCCTGGGATCGGTCCCACACCAGGCTCCCAGCTGCACAGGGAGTCTGTTTTTCCCTCTGACCTTCTCCTCTCTCATGCTCTCTCAAATAAATAAATAAAATCTTTGAAAGGAAACCAACCTCACAGGACTTTAAAAGAAAAAGAAAAAAAGAATTGTGACCTTTTTTTTTTTATAAATTTACACATACACTTAACATTTGTCATTTGAGGGTGGAGGTGACAAAAACCAAAGAAATCTGTTCAGCAGTTGGGTTCTTTCACCTTTTAAAAGACTAAAAATATTTTTTATTTTTTTAAAAGATTTTATTTATTTATTTGTCAGAGAAAGAGAGAGAGAGAATGAGCGAGCACAGGCAGACAGAGTGGCAGGCAGAGGGAGAAGCAGGCTCCCTGCCGAGCAAGGAACCTAATGTGTGGCTCGATCCCAGGACGCTGGGATCATAACCTGAGCCGAAGGCAGCCGCTTAACCAACTGAGCCACCCAGGCGTCCCAAGACTAAAAATATTTTAATCAGAAGAATTTCCACATATCAAAGACAAGGAAAGTGACATTGCGATATAAGGAAATAAAAGAAAATGAGAAAAGTACATCTGTATCACGTATTCATTTTCTACTGAGTAACAAATTACTTCAAATGTAGCTACTTAAAATAATAAACACTGATTAGTTCACAGTTTCTGTTAGTCAAAAATTCAAGCACAGTCTAGCTAGGTCCTCTGCTTAGGGTCTCACAAGGCTATAATCACAGCGTCACCTGGGTTGTATTATTTCCCAACGTGCTGCTTACTTTCTCCAACCAGTACAGTCTCTATGGTGAGTCCACTAACTAGGCAAAGTCTTATATACCATAATATAGTTGCAGGAGTGATATCTCATCACCTGTACTATGTTCTGTTGGTTAGAAGCAAACCACAGGTACTGTCCACACTCAAGAGGAGGAGGAATATACAAAAGCATGAACACCAAAAGAAGGAGGACTGCATAGGAGCCACCTTATATTATGTTCAACATACATGACCATGAAGAAGATTCATCATCAAATAATCTCAAACCAATTTCTACAGACTACTTTGAGACCATCACAGATTAAGATTTATCATGAACATGCTGCTACTTTTGCTTTTCTTTATAATATCCCAGCAGTGAAATGATGAAAGAAGATCCTAAGAACTGTTATATGGCCTTAGACAATGCTTTTAAGAAACAGTGACGTTGTAGTAACAGAGATAACAACTTATAAGATGATATTAAAACACTGTGTAATATCTCCTATGACAACAATAATTTATGAAACTCCATTACAAAGTTTGATGTGTGAAATTCATGGCAGCAAAATGCGCTTTAATGAGAACTTAACTTTTTAAAATAATGTAAGAAACAAAATGGCTCAAGTAAGTTTGTTAATTTGGCACAATATTGTCAAAATAACACAATTCTTAAAAATTTAATATATTTTATTTATCATATATTCAAAATATAATTTCAATATGTAAGATGAAATATTAATGAATTATTTAACATTCTTTTCTCCCACTTTTCTTGAGATTTAATTGGCATAAAGATAACACCATATTTTTAAAAGATTTTATTTATTTATTTGAGAGAGGGAGAGCACAAGTAGGGGAGCAGCAGGCAGGGTCGGGGGCAGGGAGAAGCAGGCTCTTTGCTGATCAGGAAGCCTGATGTGGGGCTCAATCCCAGGACCCTGGGATCATGACCTGAGCTGAAGGCAGATGCTTAACTGACTGTGTCACCCAGGTGGCCCAAGACCATTTATTTTTAGAAATCTTAATTACAACAATGATTTTGCTGAAATAAAGGCAAGAAAAAGTATAGAACATTCAATAACAATAAATAATTGTTTGCCATTACTTTATTGTTCAAACAGATGAATACCTAGATGGTGACAACATTAATTAAATTATGATCCTTAATATTTTGTTAATTTTCAATCATAAAAATTGATAATGGAAAAAAATTGATAACTGGTTATAACATCGGGGTGGTTCACTTGTTAATGATGAAGGTTGTTTTTTTTTATCTTTAAATGTTTTCATTTTATATCTGGGTAAGAGCCATGACTTTTATCTTTTTTTTGAAAATTACCTGTTAAAAAGTACTGGAAGTCCTCCACCAAAATGCCCAATGGATTCACCTCACAGAGCCACAGAGATAAGTATATCTCATGTGGGCTGCCCAGGAATGTCTTTTCTTAACTTCCAGAAGTAAATCTGAAGTGGCTATCTGAAGTTTGCTGACTCTACCTTTATAAATTTATTTTTCCTCTATACAATCAGGTTTTGTTTTAGGTTTGTTTATGGCTAAGTTACTCCCACTGGTAGGAACAGCGATTAGGATACTGTTTTCATGGCCTGACCTCTCTCAGGTATATGACCCCCCCAAAAGTAGAAACGTATCTCCATAAAAAGACTTGTACATGAATAATCATAGCAGCTTTATTCATAATATCCAAAAACGAGAAACAATCCAAATAACCATCAAATAGTGGTATATTTACACAAGAAAAATACTGAACTAAGCATTAAAATGAACAGGAGCAGGGGCACCTGGGTGGCTCAGTCAATTAAGCATCCAACTCTTGTTTTCTGCTCAAGTTGTGAAATCAAGCCCTGTGTGGGAATGGCACTGGGCGGGGAAGTTGCTTAAGATTCTCTCCCTCCCTCTGCCCCTTCCCCCCACCCTCCACCTTGTGCATGCATGTGCACATTCTTTCTCTCTTTAAAAAAAAAAAAAAATGAACAGGAGTACTGAAACATGAGGAAGCTTATTACAAAAGAACAGCCGCTTATTCATACTGTATGAAATTCTGCCACAGGCCAAACTAATAGTGCCAAAAAGCAGATCAGTGGTTGCCTGGAGCCAAGAGGTGAAATGAGAATTGACTGCACAAGGACACCAGTTATATTTTTGGGTAATAAAAATATTCTACACATTGTTTGTTGTGGTAGTCTAACTACTCCCAAAGGCCCCACCTCCAAATACCAGAAGATTGGGAAATAGGCTTCAACATAATGCACTTCGGGAGGACACAAACAACCAGTCCAAAACACTACTTAACAACCCCAAAACTTAGTACCTCAAAACATTTATTATTAACTCTCTTGGAAAAAAGAAATAACTCTTGGTTCTACGGGTTGACCGTGATTGGCAGAACAGTCTGAGACATTTTTAAATGTTTACTTATTGATTAATTTGAAAATAGCAATGATAAATGCACAGCATGTCAGTATCATTTCAGCTTTATTTTAAATTTAAACCTGACCTTGATGACCCCCTAAGAACTGTCCTCAAGTAGAGTATAAATATGTTACAGAATATGAAAGAAAGGAATGAACAAAATTTATAATGTGAATTTTGTTTGCTATGGTTGATAATACCATGCCATGAGTCTGAGAAGCTTTGAACTGCTTAAAATCTTAGCTAAGTTTGCTAGGTTTTGATAGGCTAACTCTCCTTGGTTTACAGTTTATCGCCTTCACCTACAATATTAAAGGTTATTCTTTTCTTTCTGTGTATTATGTCCAGATAGTAAATAGTTTGTGTCTTACTAGAATAATTTTCTTTGCTTTATGCTGACTTAGTATGTCCTTAATTATTTAAGAAAACAAAGGCTCCTCATGAAAAAGCTGTGATTCTTCAAATTTGGTTAACTTCTATGTTTATTTTAAAGTATTTTATTGGGCATACTCTGGTTTCTCTTCAGATCACATAAATCTTTCACCTTTTAAAGTATTTTATTGGTAGGCGTCTGGGTTGCTCATTCCTTGGGCGTCTGCCTTCGGCTTGGGAGCCCCATGTTAGGTTCCTTGCTCAGCAGGAAGCCTGCTTCTCCCTCAGCCTGCCACTCCCCCTGCTTGTGCTCTCTCTCTCTCCCTTCTGACAAAAAAATAAAATCTTTAAAAACAAAACAAAAATGAAGTGTTTTATTGTCACCTTGCTTAAGTAACTGGGTATTGTTTCTCAAGCACTAACGCTCCTATCTTAATTATTTTCATTGACAACTCTGAAGTTTTGTCTTCCCAAAATCTGATCCTAGATATAGGAAACAATAAAACTTCCAGTATATCTTTACTAACTAAAACTATCTTTGAGATATTCCAGAGCATTCCTGGAAAAACTACAAAGTGTTCTTCAAGTTTTTAGAGAGGTATTAGAAATAGATTTATTTGATATTTACTTTTGATGAGTTTCATGGGAAAAATTCTCAAATCGGAAAAGACACCCATCCCTCCCTAGTTTAAATCCATACAGGCAAAATTAGTATAAATATCCTAGAAATTGTATAATTTATGGGAAGCTCCCAGAGATCTGCCAATTCCCTCATTATGTATAATATTTCTGTTTTTGAGTCCAGATAGTTTTTTTTTATTTTTTTTAGAAGATTTTTATTTATTTATTTGACAGAGAGAGAGAGATCACAAGTAGGCAGAGCAGCAGGCAGAGAAAGAGGGGGAAGCAGGCTCCCTACTGAGCAGAGAGCCCGATGTGGGGCTTGATCCCAGGACCCTGAGATCATGACCTGAGCCGAAGGCAGTGGCTTAACCCACTGAGCCACCCAGGCGCCCCCAGATAGTATTTTGCTACATTTTAGGAAATAAGAGTTTAGTGTTTTCAGTCTTAATTTTGGTTATTATTTAAAATGCTTACTAGGTTACAATTTTACTTTTAAAATTTGAATCTAGCATTTTATTATTTAAAATGCTTTGTTGGGGGGGAGCACCGGCCTGGCTCAGTCGGAAAAGCGTGCTACTCTTAATCTCAGTTTGAGCCCCACACTGAGAGTAGAGATTACTTAAATAAATAAACTTTTAAAAATAAATAAGCTGCTTACTTGGTAACACGCTTACTTTAAAATTTGAATCTTCTAGATCAATGTAGTTTTATTAAAAAATATAGGTATCTAGGACTTATATCTGACTCACTAAATCTTTTTACTTGAGATCTTTCATAAAGCCTTGATATATACATTATGCCATAAGATTATCATATGCTATATATCAGGATTTTTTCTTCTGTAATAATTATGTTCCTGTTTTATATATCAGCTATTATACTTACTGTCTTCTCTGAAAAGAACTACTCTTAGTGACATTTTGCTAAAATATTTTTGAATTAGCTCTAATATCCTTGTTTTGTATGCCCCAGAAACAACCTAATTCCCTGGTTAGTTGCCTTATCCTTGTTATGAACTCTCATTAGACCTTTCACATTTAAAAATCACCAGTAATAAACTGGCCACAGCTATTTTAAGTCTCTGTCATCCACAGAGAGATTGTGTTTTACACAGATGCTAGTCTGAATGATCTGCTATCAAACTAAAAGTCGGAGTCTGTGTTTTCAACAAAGGATGGTCTCAGAGCCCCCTGGAAAAGGACTGTAGCAGGTATCTCAAACTACTGACACTTGAAAGAATGGACTCTTGGGGACAGGCTTCTAAAGCCATTGCTTGGACAACTGGACAACTTCCAGACCATTCCAGGGGACTGAGTCAGAATTTCCAGAACTCTTTTTAGTTGAAAAGCAGACCATTAAACTAGATCCAGTGAAATGAGAATTAATTACACAGGCCTAAATGAACTAATGAGAGATGATTATAGTTATTTGTTTGGAATATTGCCTTAATACTGTTTTCTAGATATAGAAGGAAGCCTGCTCTCTTCCTTCTTAAGCTATTAAACCCTAAAAAATGTATTACCTTTTGCTTTTGTAAAATGCAACATTCCTGAATCATATCTGATTTCAAAGACTTTTCCCCTCAGTGAGATCTGAGTCTTGCTGAATTTTCTTATTAAATGCCCTTAAAACATCATTGTAAAAAGTTATACAACAAAGGATTTGCCCATCCCCCCCAAAAAAAAGAATTTGCTTGAAATGTCATATTTGAGAATGATGCTTATTTATTTAAGCCACTTTTAAGAAAATACAGTTGGCTTTATGGGGCCAGTACCAATGAAACCCTCCCAGGAAAATTGCCGTGGTTCCTAGCTTTCCAGGATTCAGCCTTCTAGATGGTAAGGAAGGTCACTTCCTGGAAGGCCCAGGACCCTTAGGACATTCGGGGGATCTTGAGAAAAGTATTCACCCAACTTTATAGGTACTGCAGATGAAATCTGATAGAGCATTTCTTTAGCTTGGCTTTCTAGCCTCAAAATACAAATAATAGAGACTTTTAAAAGTTCAATCTGAGATTCTTTATAAATTCTCCAGCAAAGCAAATTAAAAAGGTCTATATGGAAAATTAACATTATTTCAATCCCATGTAAATAACCAAGCCAAACTTAAATCAGCCCTGTTCTGTGATTAAAATAATATTTGAGACTGCTTTAGATCAAAAGGGTAAGGACTGTAGGAAACTTCTTATAATCAAAGAAAACATAACAATCTTCTGACGGAAAACTATGTATTAGAAAATATATTATTTGTTCTAGCCTTTTATTGCCTTTGAGTATTTTACAACTCTGTAAATTATATATAATTGATACTGACACACAAACAGCTCTTATCTATAGATTTTATAAATAAATTCTGTAAAGTTGAGGTTCAATTGACTTCCCTTCTCCCCACAGAAAAATCCAGTTTTGTAACCATTTACAAATATATTTCAACATTTTCTTATACACATAAAGCTATGCTTCTTCTATTTCTCTAAACTGGCCGCAACATCTGCCTGGTTTATTTTTTTTAATCTATAGCTTCACACATTTTTTTATAATTTGTTATTATAAAACTATATTTTTCAGGATAGGAAAATAGAACACATTTTATTTTACAGTTTGTTAGCATTATGTAAAACTCCAACTTTATATCTCCATTTGTATTTTTGTTCCAGGCTAACCAAACACTAAGAACAGGCATAAGTGATTGCCCATTATGTGCTGAACTCTATACTAGGCCCCAGGACCAGAGAATTGTACCACACAACATGTCCTGACCTCATGGAGCTTACCATCTGCTATGGGCCAAACCATGTCCCCACCCACCCCCAAAGTCATATGTTGAAGCCCTATTTGGAGACAGGTCTTTAGGAAGTAATTAAATGAAGCCATAAGTGTGGGGCCCTAATCTCAAAGGACTGGTGGCCTTATAAGAGGAAAAAAATCTTTCTTGTACACACACCCCCTACCCCTCCTCTCCTGACTCCCTCCCAAAGCCCATGCGAGCACACAGCAAGAAGGTGGTATCTACAAGCCAGAAAGAGAGCCCTCTCCAGAAACTGATGTTGCTGGCATCTAGATCTTGGACATCTGCCCTCCAGAACTGTGACAATACATTTCTGTTATTTATGTCACCAAGCCTGTGGTATTTTGTTATGGCAGCCCAAGCAGACTAACAGAACAAACAATGGGAGAATACAGATAAATAATTCTTCATTTACAACTGCTGTAAAAAGCTATGAAAGAAAAGAATGAAAGTACATCTGGGAAATCCAACTTAATCTAAGGACAGCACAGTACAGATGAAGTCAGAAAAGCTTTTCATAAGGAAGTAAGATATAAGCTGACACTTGACAGAAAATAAGAACTAGCAAGGTAAAGATAAAAGAAAAAATATTCCAGGTACAGGGAACATACTGTGCAAAATATGGAGACAAAGACAGGAACCTGACTATGTAGATAGTTTTATGCACCATGTCAAGACTTTCAGATATGATTCTAAGAGTAATAAAAAATTCACTAAACAAGCTCACATAAACATCTAATAATCAAATCTGTACTTTAAAAAGCTTTTTCTGGTTACCATGTGATAGAGGAGTAAGAGACTTGGGCTAAGCAATGCGAGACAAAGACCAGTTAGGAAGTTATGGCAACAGAGGCAAGAGATTACAATGGCTTGGACTATATGGACATACCAGTGATAGTAGGAAGAAGTAGAGGAAATATTTGAGAGATATTTGAGAGACATAACAGAAAGGAGTTGTAGGTGTAAGGAAGAGGAAGGTAATAAGAATAACCAAGTTTTCTATCAGGAAGTGGCACCATTTAATAAGGTAGGGAATATGAGAGGAGTAGGTTTTGTTGGGTTTTTTTTTTAAGATTTTATTTATTTATTTGTCAGAGAGAGAGCGGGAGAGCGAGCACAGGCAGATAGTGGCAGGCAGAGGCAGAGGGAAAAGCAGGCTCCCTGCCGAGCAAGGAGCCTGATGTGGGACTCGATCCCAGGACGCTGGGATCATGACCTGAGCCGAAGGCAGCCGCCTAACCAACTGAGCCACCCAGGAGTCCCAAGAGGAGTAGGTTTTTGAGAAAGACAATGACTTCAGTTTTACAAATACTAAACTTTAGATGTTTCTGAGATATCCAAGTAGATTATAGTGAATTGGTAGTTGTGAGGTCTAGAGATACAAATGTGAGAATTAGCATAACAACAGCAATTCTAAAAATAACAGTAACAAAATGAGCTCTCAAAGAATTTCAGTTTTCAAGTCCTGTGTCCACATACTCATGGCTCACTGACAAAATACATCCATTTCTTAACAACAAAATGACTCCTGCTAGGAAATTAGTGATGACTATTGTTCTATCCTTGCCAACCTCTGCCAATCCCAGCCTTCTCACTGGAGATAGAGAACTTATGTGAATCATTTCCTATATAAGCCCAATTTTAAAAAAAAAAGAAGAAGAAGAAGAAGATACACTATTAAGTATAGCATAGAGCTATTATTCTGGCCTTCAGAGTCCTTAAAACTACCAAAATTTCCTGATTTTCAAAGTCCATAGAGAAACTAAAGCCCTATATCAGGCACCACTGATACCACACGAAGGGTTTACTATGTGTAGCAGGTGGTATCTCTTTTTAGCACATTCTCCAGAAGCATTTATCCAGGCAAATACCATCAAGTTGCATCAGAGTGGGAAAGTACATGACACTGTTTCACATGTCAGTTTCACAGGGGCAAAAGTTAGATACATCATATCCTTGAGCCCCAGGAACTCCTCCCTGCCCACCGCCTATCATTCCATTTACTTATACCCAGCATTTACTTTCATCCAATATCTGATGTCTAAGTCCACCGCCCAAATGAGTAAGCCAACAATGCAAAAGGATTACTATTCCCAGGGACTCTAAGAATAAAAGTCACCAATAGCAACACACACACACATACACACACACACACACCCATGACAGGTGCTTCAGCTACCTCTTCACTCCTATAGCCTCCTCTTCACCTCCACTGGACTGCTCACAGCCTCAAAGAAATAAAGCAATGACATTTCAAGAAATAGGAAGATAATTACCTTAAGTTGTAATAAATAGTAGAAGAGCTTAACTTTCTTAGTAACTAGAGACATAAACACTATTTACAATGAACTCCTAAGCGTAGGGTCTAGGTATTGGAGCTGAAATCCACAAAAAAGTAATTATATTTGAAAGGAGTTGCCAACGGAGGGCTGCCTCATGAAGCTGGGCAAGGGAAGCTATTCAGAGCTGGTCCAATGGAGAAAAAGCAAAATAAAATATTCCCATAGCTTGGAAAACAAATGCAAATAGCTTTAGAACTTCATTTTCTCTCAATTCTTCTTCCACAGATATATATACTTTTAACAAAGTTATCAACTCCTCTAGGTCTGGTATTCTAGATTATATTTTTGAATGTATTGAAAAATATCCAGATGGGCTTAAATGAGAAATAGCTTTCTAAATAAGAAAATTTTATTTCAGAAAGCTATATCTAATATAAATGGTATGAGCCAAAAGAACTTACATAACCAACTTGCCCCAACAAAGCCCTCATCGTTGCAGGCCTGGATTTTCTCATTTCCCATACTGGAATTTAGTTGTTCTCTTCCTTTACATGACCAAAGCCAATCATGAATGTCCTGCGGCTTTTCTAAGGTGCACTATTGTTCATTTAACTTGGTTTAGCATCTTACTAATGTCTAAAAAACAAAACAAAACAAAACAAACCTACAGGCCTAAAACGGTATTATTTAGGCCAAGTCACCAAAGCAAGGCATAATACCTAACCTAATTAGACTTACAACCTCTCCCAGAAATGTAGTCTTAACAGGTCAAAAATTTTCTGGTCAGCACCAATAACGGTAATCTGTCACATGGACCCTCCCCATCTACCTACTAAAACCCTTTCATCCTCCGATGTGACCTCACCTGAAATAACCCTTTTTACTGTTTATGACTTCCTTGTCCTGACTTTAAAAACCTTTCCCTTTTTGTAGCCTTTGGAACTCTCCTCCACTTGTTGGGTGGGATGCTGCCTGACTCATGAATCATTTAATAAAGCCCATTACATCTTCAAATTTATTAGGTAGAATTTTTTTAAACTAATTTGTGTTTCTGAAGAATTTACAGCTTCTAACAGGTAATTATGGCCTGCTAATAATAAAATTAAATAAACTACTGGTTTTTCAGAAGTTTACTAATAACAGGCACTGCACTAATTTCTATAACAAATAGTTGAGGGCTTCATTGCAGGCACCATGCCATTCATTTTACATGCATAATTTTTTACAAATAAACTGAGGGAACCAAGGCTACTGGGGACAAATTGTCAATGCTCCTGTCTAAGGCCAGTATTTCAGTAAGTACTGAGATGTGTGTCCTCCATTTTTTTTAAAAGATTTTATTTATTTATTTATTTGACAGAGAGAGAGAGAGAGAGAGAAAGAGAGAGGGAGGGAGAACACAAGCAGGCAGAGCGGCAGGCAGAGGCAGAGAGAGAAGCAGGCTCCCCGCCGAGCAAGGAGCCCGATGCGGGACTCGATCCCAGGACCCCAGGATCATGACCTGAGCCGAAGGCAGCGGCTTAACCAACTGAGCCACCCAGGCGTCCCTGTGTCCTCCATTTTTAAAAAATATTTTATTTATTTATTTGAGAGAGAGAGAGTGCACGACCAGAGGGAAAGGCAGAAGCAGGCTGGGAGCCTGATGTGGGACTCGATCCCAGGACCCTGGGCTTATGACCTGAGCCAAAGGCAGACACTTACCTGAGTGAGTCACCCAGGCTCCTGTGTCCTCCATTTCTGCCTACTTGAGGACATTCCAGCAATTGTTCCAGCCTCTCTCACATTAACTTCTCCTTCTCTACTGGATAATTTCATTGACATAAAAACATAATGTAATATTTCCCGTCTGCATTTTAAAGAGAGGGAGAAAACTCCATGACCTTTTCCAGTTATCACCTGAATTCTATGATCCTCTTTTCAGCAAATCTCTTTGAAATAATATTACTCACTAATCCTCCCCAAAATATCAGAAAAGGAGCAGTTAATTAAATGAAATTCCATATACTCTTCACTTAGATTTGCTAGTTTCTCTCCCTTCTCCTCTTCTCTCTCTGTGCACAGAGGCAGGCAGACAAGCAGGCACACATGCAATTACTTCTTGTTAATTAGCTGAACCAATGGCAAGTCATTTGTAAACACCTTAAAACCTCTTCCCTCAAATATTTCCACAATTAATCCTTGCCTAACAAGAAAGAACCACCACACAACAGTCCACTAGAAAGTTTAAAACTGACACAATAATACTATTGAATAAAAGTTCACATTCAAGTATCCTCAATTGTCCCAATATTGTTCTTCAACTATTTTTTCAATCCAGTATCCACCCAAGAATTAAGCATTACATTTATTCACCAAGTCTCTTTTGTATCTAGTAGTCTGGAACACATCCTTAGTCTTTTTTTTTTTTTTTTAATCTTTTACAACTTCAACATTTTTGAAGAGTCCAAGCCAATAGCTTCTACAGATTGCCCCCTCAGTTTGGACTTCTCTGATTGTTTCTTCCTATAGCACATTGAGGTAGAACATTTTTAGCCTAAATACTACACAGATAATACTATCTCTCATTCTCCCTTGAACCCATTCGAATCAAGTTCTATACCCACTTCCCATCGATATTGCTCACCTAGCTAACCAATAGGGAATTGCCTATTACTAAATCCAAAGGTCAATTCTTAAGCGTTCATGTTACATAACCTGTCAGCAGCTTTTGGTATACTTTCTCCTCATCGCTTTGGAAACACCACTCTCTTCTGGTTTTCCTCCAGCCTCACTGGCTGCTCCTTTCCAGTTTTTTCTTACCAACAGATTCTCCTTATCTCCTAACCAGTAAACATTCAAGTGACCCAAGGCTCAGTCCTTCTATCTCTTTCTAGACTCACTCATTCACCAGGTCAGTCTGCTCAAACCAGCTGCGGTGAAGGAGCAGGCGAAAATTTTAATCCATCACAAACCACCAAGATACAATAAATATGGAATAACAGAAAAATGATCAAATGCTTGATGGTTACAACAATGTCAGCTGCTTACTCTAAATTTCTTTTTTTTTTTTTAAGATTTTATTTATTTGACAGATCACAAGCAAGCAGAGAGGCAGGATGAAGCAGGCTCCCTGCTGAGCAGAGAGCCCGATGTGGGACTCGATCCCAGGACCCTGGGATCATGACCCGAGCTGAAGGCAGAGGCTTAACCCACTGAGCCACCCAGGTGCCCCACTCTAAATTTCTTTACTTAACTCATGGCAAACTGGTAACAAACAGTTCAATAACCACCACCAGTCAGCTGACCACACTTGAGTAGTATTTTGGTGGTTTATTTCTCCAATCTCCTAACTCTGAAAATCATTTATATGTTGTCAATCTCCAAATATATATCTCCAGATCAGATTTCACCCTTGATCCCCAGTTCATATACACAATTATCTTTTCAACACTCCTTCTCGGATGTCAAACAAACACCAAAGTCCTGATTCCTCTAACAACTCCCACTCCTGCCCCTCCCAAGAAGAGAAACAACAGAAAACAACCCTGTTCCACTTACATATTCCCCATCTTGCTCAATAAATGGCAACCATATTTATCTAGCTATTCAGTCCTAAAATCTTGCAATCACCACCAATTCCTTGCTTTCTCTCATATACCAAAATTAACTATCAAGAAATATTGTCAGCTCTCCTTTCAAAATATATCCATATATCCTTACCACCAGAACCCAAGTATTTGCTACCACCTTGTTTAAGCTACTACCACCTTGACTATTTTTGTGATGGTTTCCTCACACATTTCCCTGCTTTCACTTCTGCTCTCCTTACCCTCTGAGCAAGAAGTGACTTTGTTAAAACCCAAGTCAACTCAATTCAACAGAGAAAGAAAAGTTGTTTCAACAAATGGAGCTGGGACAACAGCTATCCACATTTAGAAGAATTAAATCAAATCCTCACCTTACACCACATATAAAAATTAACTAATAATGAATCAAAGTTCAAAAGTAAGAGCTCAAACCATAAAACTCTTAAAAAGAAATATGAGTAAGTCATCACAACATTGTTCTGTTTTCTCAGATTCCGTATTTGCCTACTGCCTTTTTTCCCCTCAAGCAATCTCTACACCCAATGTGGAGCTTGAAGTCACAACACCCAGATCAAGCATGCTCAACTGAGTCAGCCAGGCACCCCCTATTTGGCACTTATTAATGATAGGGCCAAACTAAGAGCTAAACTTGTTTATATTTCCCCTGCCATCCAATTTTTTTTTTTTTTGCAAAAATCCTATTAATAAACCTTCTAACCAATCCTGAGTCCATACTCCCAACCACCTCCTTTATCAAACTCTCACACATCAAGCTAGTATTTCCCCTGCCCTGTATCACTCAGGGTCAAGTACCAGACAACTAAATACCACTGCTACAGCCCAGAACCCACCAATGTTATTCAAAGTAGCCAGTCCTAAGCTGGTTACCCTGCCCAGCCTTGCCTTTTCTGACTCTGGCTTAGGCTTTCCTCTTGCTCCTTTCTGCCTCCTGACCAAACCTAGTGCTTTCCTCTTGTGGCCTGCATGGCATGGCATGTCCCTTTCTATTGGGGAAATTTTAAGTAATAAATTTTTCTTTCAGTAGTATTAGTATTTCAATTAGTATTACTTAGTTACCTTTATATATTTAGTCTAGAAACAAATAAGACCTTGAATTAGGCAATGGTTTCTTAGATATGATATCAAAAGCACAACCAAAGAAAAAGCAGATAAACTGGACTTCATCAAAATTACAAACTTCTACGCATCAGAGGTCACTATCAAGAAAGTGAAACAACCACCCACAGAATGGAAGAAATATTTGCAAATCATGTATCTGATAAGGGTCTAGTATACATAATATATAAACTACTCTTACAATTCAATAATAAAAAGATAAATACCTCAGATAATAAATGGGCAGGGGACTTGAATGAACATTTCTCCAAAGAAGATATGCAAATAGCTAACAGGTACATGAACAGATACTTTACCGGGGCATTTGGTGACTCAGTTGGTTAAGCTTCCAAGTCTTGATTTCAGCTCAGGTCATGATCTCAGGGTCATGAGATTGAGCCCTGCACTGGACTCTGCACTCAGCAGGGAGTCTACTTGAAATTCTCTCTCTCTCTCTCTCTCTCTGCCTCTGCTCCTCCCCCTACTCATATACACACTCTCTCCCTCAAATAAATAAATAAATCTTAAAAAAAAAGAAAAAAGAAAGAAACAGGGGCACTTGGGCGGCTCACTTGGTTAAGTGTCTGCCTTCAGCTCGGGTCATGATCTCAGGGTCCTGGGATCAAGCCCAGCATTGGGCTCCCTGCTTAGAGGAGAGCCTGCTTCTCCCTCTCCTCCCTGCTTGTGCTCTCTCTCGCTGTCTCTGTTGCTATCTCTGTCTCTCTCTCAAATAAATAATTAAATTCCAAGAAAGAAGAAAGAAAGAAGGAAAGAAAGAAAGAAAGAAAGAAGAAAGAAAGAAAGAAAGAAAGAAAGAAAGAAAGAAAGAAAGAAAAAGAAAGACTCTATCTACATCATTAGTTATTAGAGAAAAGCAAATCAAAACTACAATGAGATATAATTCAGCAAAGTTGCAGGATATAACACAAACACAAAAATCAGTTGCATTTCTATATACTAACAATAAACAACCCAAAAAAGAATTTAAGAAACAAGTCCATTTATAATAATATTACAAAGAATACAAATTTAGGAATAAGTTCAACTAAGGAGCTGAAAGACCCACATACTGAAAACTATGAAACATTTCTGAAAGAAATTAATGAAGACTTAAATAAATGGAAAAATATCCTATGTTCAAACATAGGAAGACATAATATTAGTCAATCTGATAATATTACCCAAATTGATCTACAGATTCAAAATGACCCCTATCAAAATCCCAATGACATTTTTACAGACATATAGAATCAGAAGAAACCCTAAATAACTAAAATAATCTTGAAAAACAGAGTTAGTTCTTTGATACCAAACCTTCTTATTCAAAACTTAACTACAAGGGGCGCCTGGGTGGCCCAGTGAGTTAAAGCCTCTGCCTTCGGCTCAGGTCATGATCCAGGGTCCTGGGATCGAGCCCTGAATCGGGCTCTCTGTTCAGCAGGGAGCCTGCTTCCTCCCCTCTCTCTGCCTGCTTCTCTACCTACTTATGATCTCTGTCTGTTAAATAAATATATATACAAAACTTACTACAAAGATACAGTAATCAAAACAGTATGGTACTAGTATAAGGATAGACATTTAGACCAATGGAATAGAATAGAGAGTTCCAAAATAAATGTTCACATATACGATCCAATACTTTCGACAAGGGTGCCAAGACACCCAATGGGGTAAAGACAGTCTTTTTAACAAATGATTCTGGGGAAACTAGATACTCATATGCAAAAGAATGTTAGACACTTATCTTATACCATAAACAAAAATTAACTCAAAATGGATCAAAGACCTAAATAAAATTCTTAGAAGAAAATACTTGGAAGATACCTTTTTGACACTGGATCTGGCAATGATTTCTTGGATAGGACACAAAAAGCACAGGCAATGAAAGAAAAAATACATCAACTGGACTTCATGAAAATTAACAACTTTTGTGTATCAAAGATATTATCAAGGGAGTGAAAATGCAAATGCAACCCAAAGAATGGAAGAAAATATATGGAAATCATATACAAGAGTTAAATACCAAAAAATATCTTTAAAAAAGGTGGGGGGGGGGCACTCCTGGGTGGCTTAGTCAGTTGAGCATCCATCTTTGGCTCAGGTCATGATCCCAGGGTCTGAGGATGGAGTCCCACATCAGGCTCCTTGCTCAGCAGGGAGCCTACTTCTCCCTCTGCCTGCTGCTCCCCCTGCTTATGCTCTTTCTCTCTTTTTCTGACAAATAAATAAATAAAATCTTTTAAAAAAAAAGAGTTTAATATCCAGAATATACAAAGAGCTCCTACAACTAAACAATAAAAATAAACAACCCAATTGAAAAAATGGGCAAAGAAACTGATTTCAACAAAGGTTTACAAATGACCAGTAAGCACATAAAAAGATGCTCAACATCACTAGTAATTAGGACAATGCAAACTAAAGCCACAATGAAATACTACTTCAAACTTGGGAAGATGACTATGATTTTAAAAATGGAAAAACAAGGGGCCCCTGGGTGGCTCAGTGGGTTGAGCCGCTGCCTTCGGCTCAGGTCATGATCTCAGGGTCCTGGGATTGAGTCCCGCATCGGGCTCTCTGCTCAGCAGGGAGCCTGCTTCCCTCTCTCTCTCTCTGCCTGCCTCTCTGTCTATTGTGATCTCTCTCTGTCAAATAAATAAATAAAATCTTAAAAAAAAAAAAAAGGAAAAACAAGTGTTGGCTAGGATGTGGAGAAACTGGAACCCTCATGCTTTTTTGGTTAGAATGTAAAATGGTGCAGCTACCATAGAAAGCAGGATGGTGGTTCCTCAGAAAGTTGCACATATAATTACCATATGATCCAGAAACTCCCCTTCTTGGTATCTACCTGAAATAAGTGAAAGCAGGGACTCAAACTTGTACACCCATGTTCACAGCAGCAATATTCACAACAGCCAAAAGGGGGAAGCAATCCAAATGTTCATCAATAGATAATGGATAAACAAAATGTGATACATATATACAATGCAATATTATTTAGCCTTAAAAGGAACTAAGTATGACACAAACTAAAACATGGATGAGTCTAAAAAATTGTGTTAAGCAAAAGAAGCTTGACACAAGAGTCCACATAAGACAGTGGTAATTCCTGTAAAACCTTGTGAATACACTAAAAAACAGTGAACTATATACTCTTAAATGGTAACTGTATGATACATGGGTTATATCTCAATAAAACAAAGTGCCCTTTTCCAAAAAACAAAAAAAAAAAAACAGAAATAAAGCAAAACACAACAAAAACTAGGACAGATCACATCTTTCTCTGCTTAAAACCACCCACTGACTTTCTTTCCCAATCAGTATAAAATACAAAAATCTTATCTGTAGTCTGCAAGGTACTACAAAATCCAGCTTGCTTCATATTCTTTGGTGCCCTCCTCCTCACCAACCCCAACACCACTGTTCACTCACCAACAGCCACCCTGGCCTCCTTGCTGTCCTCCAACATCCCAAGCATGTTTCTACCTCAGAACCTTGACACATGTTGTATCCTCTACATGGAATGCTCTTGCCCAATATATATCAGCATCCCTCATTCCATACTCTCTGTACTCCGTTCAAACCTTAATGAAAATATTCCTAGACAACACAATTTCAACCCCTGCTCCATTAAACATATACCATCATATCTCTTACCTGGTTTTTTCTTCATACCACTCAATACCCTATGACACACTTGATATACATTTCTGTGTGTCTCTCTTGAACAGAAGCTCCATAAGACTAGAAACTTTGCTTTCAACACTCCTTTATCTCCAGTATCTTGAATAGTGCCTGCACGTAATAAGAACTTAATAATAAGATGAATGAATCTTAACAAGCAAATGAATAGAAGCAAAAAGACAAGAGAAATTCAGTAACTCATTTTAAGAAAACACCTATTAAAGGATATTGGCAGGATCAGGCCCAGGTCTACCTGACTCTCAAATAAAAGCTCTTCATTTCTATGGTATATTTTACTTCCCAATTTGGAGACATTGGAGGGATTACTTGTTAAGTGGAAGAGTGTTTACTTTGTAAAATGCCAAGATATCTCATCTAAAAATCCATTTTAATGCAATTATTGTATTACATGGAAAAGCATAACAATTGATAGCTTCCAAAATTACTGAACTTCATTTATTTTATATTGCTCAGCCACTTTCAAAATTACGTTTATTAAATGAACTGGACTCTCTATCTCAAAAGACAAGACACCAAACTAGCTGCAACTGCCACATTTCTCTGCTCCTATAAAATATACTAGAGAAAATATGCCAAAGGAAATGAGGCTTTATACCTGGAATGGGCATATAGTAGCATCTGCTCTTGCAAGAGCAATTCTAGGACAGAGACAAACAGGAACATCTCCTTCTCCTTCCAACCAAGACTCAGAAGACAACTGCACTAACTTCTTCTTTTTTTTTCTTTTAAAGTAATCTCCATGCCCAATGTGGGGCTTGAACTCATGACCCTGAGATCAAGAGCTACGTGCTCTACTGACTGAGGTGTCCTAAGACAATTACAATAACTTTTAAAACTTCCAAACTATGGGGCACCTGGGTGGCTCAGTCAGTTAAACAGGTAAGCGTCTGACTCTTGGTCTCAGCTCAGATCATGATCTCAGGGTCACGGGATCAGCCTGCATCTGACTTTTCGGAATTCAGCTCTGCGTGCTCAGTGCAGAATCTGCTGGAGATTCTTTCCCCCCTCCCCCTCTGCTCCTCCTCCAGCTCATACACGCGCGCTCTCTCTCTCAAATTAATAAATTATTTAAATCTTAAAAAAAAAAACAAAACTTCCAGACTAGTCTATAAGGACCAGAAACAATGGAGTAAATGGCTAAGTCACTTGTTTCATTAATACCAGTTTCTCCACACTTACTATAAAATTAAAGTATTACTTAAACTTACTCAAACATCTTATGTTGTGTTGTTTATACCTTCCTGGCTTCTTTACTACAAATGTTAAGCCATACTTTGCTTCCTACTACATACTTCCTACGAAGACTTGCCCAGCTCTATGCAAAAGATATACCATGGAGCTTCAATTATTTGGTGAGAGAACTAAGCACAGACATGAAGTAAGCCCAACCCCTTGTTTTGTAAGGAAGACAATTCAGTCCCAGAAATTATAGTTCCTGTCAACATACAACTTATTAGTGGCAAAGCCTAGATTAGTATCCAGGATTCCCTGCTTCCTTCCAGAATAAAACTTTTCTACTCCTCCAATATTAAAGATTTAAAAAACCATTGTTTGCACTGAGGTACTTCCGACTTAATTAATGATAAATCCTCCAAATAGAAGGTTATGTCTAATTGAATCTTGTAACCTCAAAACCTAGATCAGTGTAGTGTGCATTTACTGAATGATCAATTGTTTAAATGTGAGTTACTTTATTAAAAGGTATTTATTTCTAATTATTTTAAGGAAGTTACAGTAAGCCTAACTTCAGATATCACAAAAATGACCAAAATATTCCTATGGTTAAAACTAAAATGAACCCTCAATTCCTCCAATTCCATATAATAAATTTCCCAGGATATCCTTCCTTCTCCTCAGCAAACTCCATTCATTGGACGTACACACTGCTAAAAGAAGCAACATGCCTCAGGCCTTAATTCATTTCACCTAATCTTAAGCAAAGAGCAAATCTCAGAGAACTTCCAAATAACAGGAAACAAAAGAAAAAATGCCAGAAATAATAGAATAGTGATCAAGTACAAGGGTGCCTGGCCAGCTCAGTCAGTAGAGCATGTGACTCTTGACTTCAGGGTTATGAGTTTGAGGTCCACGTTGGATGTAGATATTACTTAAATCTTTAAAAAATAAAATTAAAAAGAATACATATATATTTGCTGAACAAGATGCTGAAAAGCCACTCCTTTTCAGTTATGTATACATACTTAGTAGATCACTCCATTAAGGGTTCTGGTAGCACCTTTGCCTAGTTTTTAGAAGACTTGGGGCACTTGAGAACCTAGATTTACTAGATTCTGCTAGAACTAAACCAATTTTTCTTTGAGATTTTATTTATTTATTTGTCAGAGAGAGAAAGAACACAAGCAGGGGGAGCGGCAACTACAGGGAGAAGCAGGCTCTCCACTGAGCAGGGAGCCCGATGTGGGACTCAATCCCAGGACACTGAGATCATGACCTGAGTTAAAAGCAGACATTTAACCACTGAGCCACAGGCATCTCATAAACTAATTTTTTAAAAGATTTATTTATTTCCTTGAGAGAGAGAAAAAGAGAGAGAGAGAGAGAAAGAGCACAAGTCGGGGGAGGGTGAGAGGGACAGAGAGAATCTCAAGCAGACTCCTCTCTGAGGGCAGAGCCCAATGCAGGGCTCCATCTCACAAGACTGAGATCATGACCTGGGCGAAATCAAAAGTCGAATGCCTAACTGGCTAAGCCCCTAGAACTAAATTTAAATAAGGAAATGTGGCTCTTAAATAATAAAATGTATCCAAATTTAATCTAGTATGTCTACAAAAATTCTAAAACTAATACACCTTAGAAAATTTTAAGAAATGAAGCATTATCACATATATTAAGTCATCCTCCTATTAATACTAGAAAAAAAAATAGATGTCATGATCCTCATTTTATAGATAAGACAACTAAGGTTTAAGGAGATGAAGTGATCTGTCTACATTTACCAAGCTAATTAAGTGACAAAGCCCACTGAACCCTAGGGGTTTTCTGACTCTTGAGTCTCTTTTTATCAAATCACAATGAGCTTTCACAAAACAGCCAAAGGGGGTTTACAAAAATCTCAGAAGACAACTAATTACTAGAGTATTTTTACAAAACAAAATCCTAAAATAGCAAGAACAGAAAGAATTACCTTGTATTTCACACACTGACAAAAAATACATAAAATGTATATATAAAGAACATTTAATAAATAAATATGAATACTATTGTGTTCTCCTCTTTATATGCTTCCATAAGGAAAAGTTTTGAAGCCACTGTTTTATCATAGTACTATTTCCTTAGTGCTTCCCAAATCTGGCTTCTTAGCAAAATCATGGTGGATGTGGATGCAGGTGCATAAAAATACAGGTTTCTTGGGCCCCAACATGTAGATTCTGATACAAATAAGTTTAGAATCTGTTCAGAATTTTAATAAGCATTCTAGATGATTCTGATTAGCCAAATCTGCAGTAGTGCCCTAAAAGAATTCTAAAGAGAAAAAGTAGGTCAAGAAAATGAAAGAATTTAAGTCTAGAGACAAAGATTATTTAGCAATTTCCCGAGCCCTAAAGCCAGAATAGGAAAAAAAAACAGGTAAAAGAAAGCCTTATTCCTATCCTGAATCCAAATTTGGTGCTACCCTTGCCCCTAAACTGTCAGAAAACTTGGCCTGTCCCTAGTACCATGTTATGAGACAGATAAAGATGCTAAGAGTTTCAACGTGAACATTCCCAAAAAGCTCAAGTCCGTTAAAAAAAAAACAACAACTTGGTAAATCCCAAAACACGAGTATAAAACTATGATGGGTACTTAAGTAGCAGCTCTTCCTCAAATGCTAGCCAAAAACCAAGACAGAGAAGAGGACTTGTGGGTGAGAAGGGGTGGGGGAAATTGGAGGATCTGACCTAGCAAGAGAAACTGGCTGGCCCACCAGGTTCCCTGGCCCAAATAAGAAGGGAGGGGGGTGGAATATATGGGAATCCTCCAAATAATAACTGACAATGGTCGCCAGGAGGGATTCCTAAGCTAGTGTTCATAATCATAATCATAGTCATAATAATCATCAACTTACAAGCTGCCTCTTCTTGGAAGGCTCAACTCCTTCTGAAAAACAAAGCACAAACACAAGTTACACAGAAATAAGGACACACCTAAGTCCTACAGGTCTGCATTAAATGTCTTACAGCATTATCTTAACAAGAGCAAAAACTAAATATTTCCAAACAATAACCTCTTCCCTTATCTTTTAAATTCAGCAAAATAAAGAGCAGTCAGTTTAACTATTTCCAAAAGGAACGTCTCAGACTACTTGCAGCCTTTTCCCCACTAGATGGAACCATCTCACCAGTGGAGATTACTCCATTAACTTGATGAATTAAAAAGTATTCACCCATGGGGCGCCTGGGTGGCTCAGTGGGTTGAAGCCTCTGCCTTTGGCTCAGGTCAGGATCCCAGGGTCCTGGGATCGAGCCCCGCATCGGTCGCTCTGCTCAGCAGGGAGCCTGCTTCCTCCTCTCTCTCTGCCTGCCTCTCTGCCTACTTGTGATCTTTGTCTGTCAAATAAATAAATAAAATCTTAGAAAAAAAAGTGACCCTTAACGATAGAGAACAAACTGAGTGTTGATGGAGGGATGTGGGTGGGAGATGGACTTAGAAGGGTGATGGGCATTAAGGAGGGCACTTTTTATGATGAGCACTGGATGTTATATATAAGTGAGGAATCATTGGATTCTACTTCTGAAACCAATATTGCACTGTATGTTAACTAGAATTTAAATAAAAATTAAAAAAATAAAATCCTTCAGGAGAGAAAAAAGGGGGAAATGATTGTGACAAAACTCTTGGTAATCATGAAATTTTAATGATTAAGAAAATAAAATTATAAAATAAAAAAGAATGTCTGATGGATGGGATATGATGGATGTGAATTATGGAGGAGTCCAGATGTTTTGGTCTAAACAACCAGAAGAATAGAAATACCATCATCTGATATGAGGAAAGCCTATTGTTGAAATCAATTTTGGTGGAAAGAATGAGCTCAGTTTGGGACATATGGGATTTGAGTTGTTGAGTGGGCAAATTGGTTATAAGTGTCTGGAGCTTGGGAGACAGGTCTGGGAAGCACTGGAGGGGGAGGTTAAATCTAAATGTATACTTCCAAGAAACTTTTTATAATGTACATGAAGACACAAGTACAAGCTATTTGTTTTTATTTTATTTATTTATTTGACAGACAGAGATTACAAGTAGGCAAGAGAGGCAGGCAGGGAGAGAGAGGAGGAAGCAGGCTCTCTGCGGAGCAGAGAGCCCGATGTGGGGCTCGATCCCAGGACCCTGGGATCACGACCTGAGCCAAAAGCAGAGGACTTAACCCACTGAGCCACCCAGGCGCTCCTAGCAGAAGCTGTTTATAGGAGCTTTGTTTTGATGGAGAAGAAAAATATACAAAGAAAGTTAACTTTCTGTTTCCTGGAAAGTCGATAAATAAATAGTATAAATAAGTGTCAAAATAAATTTATAAAGTGGATTAATGAACAAACGTGAGAAATATTCACGTGGGTGAATCTCCCAGTTACAATGTTAAAGTCAGCAGATGAATACATACAATATTTTAAATAATCTTAAAACATGTGAAACAATACTAATAATTGTTTATGAATATATATGTAAGAAAATATAAAGACAAATGGCAAAGAAACAAAATACTCATACCAGTTAAAGTGGGGAGTTGTGGGAGGTGGTCCTTGATAAATTTTGAAAGCAAGTCACTGAGGCCCGTCTGTGACTGGTGTTCTCACACCAGTGGTGTCTATAGTCATCCCTTTGTTAAATTATTTTCTGTACTTCTTTGTCTAAAATGTTTCCTAATTAAAGAAAAATTCCATGTCGTTTCTTTCTTATCCCTGACTCTTAATGATGGGTAAATACTTTTTTTTTTTTTAAGATTTTATTTATTTGTGAGAGCTCAGAAGTAGGCAGAGAGGCAGGCAGAGAGAGAAAGAGGAGGAAGCAGGTTCCCTGCTGAGCAGAGAGCCCGATGAGGCGGGGCTTAATCCCAGGACCCTGAGATCATGACTCAAGCCAAGTGGAAGGCAGAGGCTTAACCCCTGAGCCACCCCAGCGCTCCCATCAGGAATTCTTAATGGCTCTAGCTTTAAAATATATCCAGAATACAACCATTTTTCAGACATATCTCTGCAGTGTATATACGTGTACAATCTCTTAAACAAAACCTTGGATTTAGTCATGTTTTAGATATTGGAACTGGGCGGGTTGGGTATTAAAGTAACAGCACATATATGTTATATTATGTAACAATTTAACATATAACACCTTCAAAAAGACTGGGGTAGCGACAAAACACAAAATCCATTAAAATTTCTGCAACAAGGAGAAACAATAACTCACAATAATAAATAATAATAATAATAATAATAATAAATAATAAACAGTACTCACAATAAATACAGTTAAAAAGTCTAAAGAGTCTCGATTCAATTTTGTCACCTGAAGAGTTAGAGAAAAACCTCTTGGTTTCTGCTATTGCAATCTAAGCCACCATGGTCTCTGCCTGGCTTCTCAACCAACTCTTAACTGGTATCCCATTCCTGCTTCTACCCTTATCCCTCTATAGTCTATTCTCAACGTAACAGCATTCCTTTTAAAAAGTCAGTTAGAGGGGGGCGCCTGGGTGGCTCAGTGGGTTAAGCCACTGCCTTCGGCTCAGGTCATGATCTCAGGGGTCCTGGGATCGAGCCCCACATCGGGCTCTCTGCTTAGCAGGGAGCCTGCTTCCCTCTCTCTCTCTCTCTGCCTGCCTCTCTGCCTACTTGTGATCTCTCTCTGTCAAATAAATAAATAAAAATCTTAAAAAAAAAAAAAAAAGTCAGTTAGAGGGACGCCTGGGTGGCTCAGTTGGTTAAGCGGCTGCCTTCGGCTTGGGTCATGATCCCAGCGTCCTGGGATCGAGTCCCACATCGGGCTCCTTGCTCAGCGGGAAGCCTGCTTCTCCCTCTGCCTCTGTCTGCCTATGCTCACTCTCTCTCTCTCTCTGACAAATAAATAAATAAAATCTTTTAAAAAATAAAAATAAAAAATAAAAATCAGTTAGATCATAACGCTCCTGCTCAAAACCCTCGAATGGATCCCTGATTCACTCATGAGTGAAAGTCAAAATCCACATAAAGACCTAGAACGGTAACCCACCACCACTTCCCAGTATCTCTCTGACCTCCTCTCTCCCTTGCACACTTTGATCCAGCCATACTGGACTCTATTATTTGTCAAACACATCAGCATTCTATTACCTTAAAGTCTTAATGCTAATCTGTGCATTCTACCTAGAATGCTGCTCCTCCCCCAAATATTTCCTTGACTAACTCCCTAACAGCCTTCAAAACTCTTGGCTCAATTTTTACTTGAGCATGAAATCTATTACCCTGATAGCCCTACATAATATTGCGACTTACCACCCCATCAACCTCTTACCCTGCTATAACTTTTTTTTAATATATCACCAATATACTTTCAATACATTTATCACTAACATGTTATATAATTTAATTATGCTTATTGCCTATTTTCTATACTCCCCCACTAGAATCAAAGCTCCATGAGGGCAAGGATCTCAGTATGTTTTATTTACTAGTGCATCTGAATGACTTAGAACAGTGATTGACATATAGTAGATGCTCAAAAAATAATTGTTGAACACATACTCTCCAATACTTGGTACCTGCAGACTTTTTAATTTTTTTAATTTTTTTATTAAAAAAGCTTTCCCTTCTGATTTTTTAAGAAAGATTTTATATATTTAGTTGACAGTGAGAGGAGAGAACAAATAGGGGGAGTGGCAGGCAGAGGGAGAGGGAGAACCAGGCTTCCCTCTGAGCAGGGAGCCCAATGTGGGGCTCAATCCCAGGACCCTGGGATCATGACCTGAGCTAAAGGCAGACGTCCAACTGACTGAGCCACCCAGATGCCCCAACTTTTTAATTTTTTAAAGATTATATTTATATAGGTCTTTATATATAAAGAGGGGAGAAGCAGAGGGGAAAGGAGAGGGAGAGAGAACTTCAAGCAGACTCTGCACTGAGCACAGAGCCAAACACAGCCAATCCCACAACGCCGAGATCATGACCTGAACTGAAATCAGGATTCGGACACCTAACTGATTGAGCCAGCCAGGCACCCCAGACTTTTCCATTTTTACCAATCTATTGGCTCTGATCATAGTATGGTTTTCAATTTTTTCAAATTTTTTAAATTTTATTTTTAAGTAATCTCTACACCCAACGTGGGGGCTCAAACCCACAACCCTGAGATCGAGACACATTCTCCACCAACTGAATCAGCCAAGCAACCCCCATCATAGTATGGTTTTAATTGGTATTTCCTATAATTATTAGTGAAGTTAAACAAGGTTTCATGTGTTTACTGACCACTAGGGTTTCCTCAACAGTGAACTGCCTATTTATACTTCAGCCCATTTTTCTATTAGATGTTCTGCTTTTCTCATTGAATTATAAGATATATTCTGGATAATAATTATTTATAAGTTAATTCATTGAAAATGTTTCCTCAGTCTAATCTTTTTTACTTTTTTTTACTTTTATTTTTAATGGAGTCATCAAAAGATTTAATTTTTACGTAGTCAAACTTACCAATCTCTCCTTATGTTATTTTTTATACATAAGAAATACATCTCTAACACCCAGCCACATGAAAATATTTGCTTATATTTTTGCCTAAAAGAGTTGTAGGTTTCTTTTCACACAAATAGGAATATTATCATATTTTTTTCTATAGAAATGATCTATTATCTTAGGTCATTTGTTAAATGAAGTACAATTTCAGTATAACATTAAGTTTCCATAAATGCAGGGATGTCTCTCTTGACAATAATCTGTTCCACTGTACTGTCAGCCCCTGTGCCAATACCACACTGTTTAATTGGTATAGCTTGACAATAAATCTTGATACTCATAAGGCAAGTCCATTCACATTGTTATTGCTCTTGAAAATTATGAGACCTAATCTTGGGGCTTTGCTCTTACACATAAATTTTAGAGTCAACTTACAGATAAAAACTTTGACACTGCACTTGATCCAGAGTTGATCCTGTGAACACATGAATAAGAAAAGCAGAACAGGCTTACTGCTGATATTCTGAATACTCTGGGTAGAAGATCAAACCAGCCACAACATTCCCTAAAATCCAGAGCAAGGCCCTAATTCCCTTCCTTTCCATGAAAGCTAAGAAATATGAGGAAGCTGCAGAAAAAAAAGTATGAAGCAAGCAAAAATAGGTTCATTAAGCTGTAGGGAAAGAAGCCATCTCCTTAACATAAAAATGTAAGGTGAAGCATCAAGAGCTGATGTAGAAGGTACAGTAAGTTGTCCAGAAGATCTTGCTAAGATATTTAATGAAGGTGGCTACACTACCCAAAAGATTTTTAATGTAAATGAAACAGCTTCATTTTGGGAGACGATGCCATCTGGGACTTCCATAACTACAGAGGTCAAGGCATTAAAGCTTCAAAGGACAGGCTGACTCTCTTGTTAGAGTCTAAAGCAGCTGGTGAATTAAGTTGAAATCCATGCTCACTGACCATTCTAAAAATCCTAGGGCCCTTAAGAATTATGCTAAATCTACTCTGCCTGTACTCTATCAATGAAACAACAAAGCCCAGATGACAGCACATCTGTTTATAGCATGGTTTCCTGAATAGTTGAAACCCGCTATTGAGACCTGCTCAGAAAAATAATAAGACTCCTTTCAAAGTATCACTGCTCATTGACAATGCATGTGGTCACCCAAGAGCTCTGATGGAGATGTACAACAAGATTAATGTTTTCGTGCTTGTTAACACAACCATTCTGTAGCCCATGGATCAGGGAGTAATTTTGACTTTCAAGTATTACTATTTAAGAGACACATTCTGCAAGGCTTTAGCTGCCATAGGTAGTGATTCCTCTGAGAGATTTATGCAAGTAAATGGAAAACCTTCCAGAAAGGATTCACCATTCTAGAGGCCATGAAGAACATTCGTGATTCATGGGAGACGGCCAAAATATCAACATGAACAGAATGTGAAAGAAGTGGATTCCAACACTCAAGGGTGACTTTGAGGAGCTTAAGATCTCAGTGGAAGAAGTAACTGCAGATGGGGTGTAAATAGGAAGAGAAGTAGAATTGCAAGTGGAGCCTGAAGGTCTGACTGAATTGCTGCAATCTCATGATAACACTTGAACGGATGAGGAGTTACTTCCTATGGATGAACAAAGACAGTGGTTTCTTGGGATGGGATTTCCTCCTGGTGAGGATGCTGTGAAGAATGTTGAAACAATAACAAAGGATTTAGAATATCAGATAAACTTAATTGATAAAGCAGTGGCAGACTTCGGCTCAGGTCATGATCTCGGGGTCCTGGGATCAAGCCCTGCATCGGGCTCTCTGCTCAGCAGGGAGCCTGCTTCCCACCCCCCTGTCTGCCACTCTGCCTACTGTGATCTCTCTCTATCAAATAAATAAATAAAATCTTAAAAAAAAAAAAAAAAAGCAGTGGCAGAATTTGAAAGGATTGACTCCAATTTTGAAAGAAGTTCTTTGGGTAAAATACTATCAAACCACATGTCACACTACAGAGAAATAATTCATGAAAGGAAGAGAGTCAATGTGGCAACTTCACTGCTGTCTTTTTCAAGAAACTGCCACACCCATCCCAACCTTCAGCAACCACCATCCTGATCAGTCAGCAGCCATCAACATCAATGTAAGACCCTCCACCAGCAAAAAGATTACAACTCACTGAAAGCTGAGATGGTGGCTAGTATTTTTTAGCAATAAAGTATTTTTAAATTAAGGTATATAGTTTTTTTTTAAGACAGAATGCTATTGCTCACTTAATAGACTATAGTATAGTGTAAACATGATTTTTATATGCATTGGATAACCAAAAAACTCATTTGGCTTGCTTTATTGCAATATTTGCTTTACTGTGATGCAATACTTTTACAAAGTATTGTAAAATACTTTACAATATTTAGCCATCCTTCCATTTTTAAAAAACAAAATGCATCTTCAAGTAGACTACAAACATCAGTAGACTCTTAAGCATGTATATCATTACCCAGAATTCAGCATTTATTTACTATGCTTTCATGTTGGATATATAGATAGAAATAAATTTACACTAACTGCACAAATCTTAAGTATGCCAGATGATAAGTTTAATTAATGTAAAACTCAGGTAACCCAAATCCCTACCAAAATACAGAACATGTCCATCAATCCAGAGAGTTCCATCATATCCTTTTTTGGTAAATTCCCAACAAACCACTATTACCCCACCCAAGCAAATACTATTCCCATTTTTCCACCATGGATTAGTTTTGCCTGTCCCAGAACTTCATTAAATGGAACAAGTATGAACACTTGTATATAAAACTTCTTGCACTCAGCACAGCATTTTAGAAATTCATCCATATGTTGCATGAAACATTCATATGAAATTCATATTCATATGAAATATTCATATGAACATACCAGTTTATTTAGCTTTTCTCCTACTAATGGATATTTGGGTTATTTCCAGTTTTGGGCTATTAACATTCCTGTACAAGTCTTTTAATAGGCCTATGATTCATGTGTCTTGGGTAAATACCTAGGAATGGGATTACTGGGTTATAGGATAGATATAAAGTTGTTTTATAAGAAACTACCAGATCTTTTTCTGAAGTGATTATACCAAGTTACATTCCCATTAACAATGTATTAGAATTTTAATTGCTCTACACTCTAGCTAATATAGTAATAATAATTACTACTAATAAGAATTGCTCTATACTTACACCAAGAACTGTGCCACATTCATGCCAATATGTGCCATCAGTATTTAAATTTTAGCCTAGATTGTAGTGAGTGTGTAGGTGTATCTCATTGAGTTTTAATTTGCATTTTGAAGATGACTAATGATGATGATGTTAAACTTCTTGTGTGCCTTATTAGCCATCAGTACATATTCTTTTATGAACCATCTTTCTTTTATGAAGCCCCTTTTACAACTCGGCTATTTTTTTTTTTCAAAGATTTTATTTATTTGTCAGAGAGAGAGAGAGAGAGCCAGAGAGTGAGCACAGGCAGACAGAGTGGCAGGCAGAGGCAGAAGGAGAAGCAGGCTCCCTGCCGAGCAAGGAGCCCAATGTGGGACTCGATCCCAGGATGCTGGGATCATGACCTGAGCCGAAGGCAGCCGCTTAACCAACTGAGCCACCCAGGCGTCCCTACAATTGGGCTATTTATCTTTTTATTTTTGAGTTGTAAGACTTCTTCATATAGGGGCGCCTGGGTGGCTCAGTGGGTTAAAGCCTCTGCCTTCAGCTCAGGTCATGATCCCAGGGTCCTGGGATGAGCCCCGCATCAGGCTCTCTGCTCAGCAGGGAGCCTACTTCCTCCTCTGTCTCTCTGCCTGCCTGTCTGCCTACTTGTGATCTCTGTCTGTCAAATCAATCAATCAATCAATCAATCAATCAAATCTTTGGGGGAAAAAAAGAGTTCTTCATATATTCTAGACCCAAGTCCTTTGTTAGATATATCTGATGAATATTTTCTCTCAGTCTGTGGCTTGCCTAACAAAGTCATTACTGGTGTCTTTTGATGAGCAAAAAGTTTTAAATTTTGATGAAGGTCAATTTATCCATTTTTTTTATGGTTAATGCTTTCAGGATCTTGCCTAAGAAAACTTTGCCCATGCCAAGAGCACAAAAATATTCTCATATATTTTATTTCTAGAAGCTTTATGGTTTTTAGCCCTTAGGCCTATGATCCATTTTGAATTAATTTGGGGGTAATATGTAAGTTAGGGTTAAGGTTCATTTTTTTTCCATATAGATACCCACTTATTTCAGCACCATTTATGGGAAACACCATCTCTATACCAACAGATTTCTTTGGCACCTTTGTTGAAAATCAAATTAAAATAGAATGGGCTATTCTGGGACTCTCTACTGCACTCCATTTTTCTACCCTGTGCCAGCACCACACTTTGATTCTGTAGCTTTAGTATTAAAGTCAGATCATGTCATCTTTTAACGTCATTCTTCAAAAATGATTTGGACATTCTAGACTCTTTGCATTTGCATATAAATGTTGCATATAAATTATTAATTTGTACAAAAATGTCTGCTGGGATTACAGACCAATTTGGAAAGAACTGAGATCTTAATATTGAGTCTTCCAACCCATGAACATAGTATTTCTCCACTTATTTAGATCTACGTTAATTATTCTATACAAAGTTTTATAGTTTTCAGCAAAAAGATCTTCTTTTGTGAAACTTACCCCTAAGTCAATATTTCTAAAGCTGTTGTAAATAAAGTGTTTTCCAATTGCTTGCTTCTAATAGAGAAATACAATCAAGTTTTATATATTGACTGAGTCCTACAACTTTGCTATATTCATTATTAGTTGTAATAGCTGTTTTGTAGATTCTGTGGGATTTTTATGTATAAACAATTACGTTCTCGGGGTGCCTGGGTGGCTAGCAGTTTAGGTGTCTGACTCTTGGTTTTGGCGCAGGTCCTGATCTAAGAGTCATGAGATCAAGCCCTGCACTGGGCTCCCTGCTCAGCAGGGAGTTTTCTCCCTCTCTCCTCCTTCTGCCCCTCTCCCCTGCTGGGACACCCTTCCTCTCTCTCTGAAATAAACTTAAAAAAAAAAAAATCATGTTCTCTATAAATAAGAGAGTTTTACTTCTTTCCACTTACATTAGCCTACACATGGTCAAATTATCTAACATAAAGTCTATTTTATAATAAAATGTTGACTAACTTAACATAATGTATAACCTGTACTGAAAATGAAAAACAGAATGGTTGTAAGTATATCAATTGTGTGACTGACTGGAGAGTAGCATACTACATTACCACTATCCCAGGAAAATACCAAATTTAAAAATTCAACATACCGTTTCTACCAAATGTGTATCATTTTCACACCATCATAAAGTTGATAAAGTCAAACTATCATAAGTTGGGGACTATCCTTATTAAACTCATCTTACATTTCTGGGTATAACCCAACTTTGTTAGATTAACTTTGCTAATATTTTATTAGTGATTTTTGTATCTATGTTCATAAGGGATAATGGTCTCTAGATTTTATTACAATGCCTTTGTCAGATTTTGGTGTCACAATTATACTGGCCTCCTAAAAATTGGCTGGGAAGTGTTCCTGCCTCTATTTTCTGAAAGAGCTTGTGTACAGATTGGTGTTATTTCTTCCTTAATTATTAAACAGCATTGCTTTGTTTTAAAGATTTTGTTTATTTATTTGACAGAGAGAGAGAGAGCCAGCACAAGCAGAGGATGCTACAGAGAGAGAGAAAGAAGCAGGCCCCCCGCTGAGCAGGAAGCCCAATGAGGGGCTCAATCCCAGGACTCTAGGACCATGACCTGAGCCGAAGGCAGACGCTTCACCAACTGAGCCACCCAGGTGCCCCTATTATACAGTTTTCATTAATAAAATCATCTAGGTCTGGAGGCTTTTACTGAGTATTTTGCCTCTTTGTTAAGTAAGATTGGCCTATGTATTTTCTCTTCTCAAACTGTCCTTATCAGTTTAGGCATCATAATCCTCACAAAATGTAGTTAGAGAATGTGTTCTCTTTTTCTTTTTTATTCTGAAACAATCTATATAAAATGGGTAATACCATTCTTTGAACCTGTATGACAGTTCTGGCTTCTTGAATAGTTTAAATAGGTAACATGAGGTGGGTTATATTTGGGGGTAATAATAATAAAAATTCTACAAAATGCTTATGTGCCCCTCTCTGAATTCCTTTTAGATAAGATAACGAAATGCATCCATGAAGATCCATCCTTTCTTCCTTACCCTCTCTCCTTGGACCTCCACAAAAGCCTGCACTTGCAAGATGGATGCCCAGGGCTCCAGATAAGACCATTCTATGCCAAGCACTCTGGTTCCATAAAGACAGGCCCAAGACAAAGTGGAACAAAAAGTGCTCTCCAATCAGATAGGATTTCCTAATCCTCCGTTTCCCAGAGAATATTCAAAGCAAATTAAGGAGGGAAGCTGCATAGTCAGGAAGTTTAGCTGAGATAAGAGCACTCTCATTTAGACAGATAACTATAAATTTGATTTATCACTTCATATCAGAAAGATGATAATAACTGACAATACATTATAACATCAGGTGAAGCCCATCCCATTCCGGCTTCTCTGATCTACTAGTTATATCTTGACTCTCCATATTCTTCATGATCAAAATTAGCATTCTGAACACATTCGTGTCTATCCTACCTTAAAAAAAATTTATTCCCTTGATTACATCCCTCTTCAACCACTGCCTTATCAAGTCTTTTTCCCTTCACAACCACACTTCTTTTATTCTTTCTTCTTTTTTTTTTTAAGTAGATTCCATGCCCAGCATAGAGCCCAATGCAGGGTTTCAACGCATGACCATGAGACCAAAGATCTGAGCTGAGATCAAGAGTGCAAAGCTTAGGGATGCCTGGGTGGTGCAGGCAGTTGAGTATCGGACTCTTGGTCTTGGCTTGGGTCATGATCTCCGGGTTCTGGGATGGAGCCCTGTGCTCTACGCTCAACAGAGAGTCTCCCTGAGACTCTCTCTCCCTCTGCCCCTCCCCACACCCAGCTCACTCTCGTTCAATCTCTCTCTAAAAATAAATAAATATATCTTTTGGAAAAAAAAGAGTTGAAAGCTTAATGGACTGAGCCACTCAGGCACCCTCCCACCCCATTTTTTTAATCACAACCACACTTTTTGAATTAGTCAACGTTCACTGTCTCCAATTTCTCACCTCCTATTTATTCT
The DNA here is from genome assembly GCA_004024625.1 of Mellivora capensis. Taxonomy (NCBI): domain Eukaryota; kingdom Metazoa; phylum Chordata; class Mammalia; order Carnivora; family Mustelidae; genus Mellivora; species Mellivora capensis. Next base: position 108,145 of record PISX010001861.1, on the reverse strand, counting down.
TCAGCACATTGCAAATATCCCCAGATTTTACCACCCCCATTTAAACTATCCTTGCCAGGCTATCAATGGACCCCATGTAAAAAACCTCCCATGCATTTTGTCTACCATTTCTTTTTCTGGCTTGACTGCTCAGCAGAATTTGACAGTATCACTCACTCTTCTGTCTTGAAAGAATTTTATTTCCCCAAAACCACATTCTCCTGTTATAGCTCTTATTTCTGAAAACACTACTTAAACACCTTTGCAGGCTCATCCTTCACCATCTGAGACCTTTAAATGTTGATTGTCCTTAAAGCTCTGCCTGGAAACTCTTTCTACATATTTTACAGATGACTGGCATATTTGTATATTCATCCCATCTCTCTCTCCTGAGTTCTATAGTCTTAAATATAACTATCTTGTCCTTAAGATGTCTAAAAACTCAACCTGGCTTTCTACTCAATCTAGCTCTACTACTTAAACTCCTCAATGGATAAACTCAAAAATCCTTTCTGTAGCCTACAGGGTACCACCTGGCTGCTACTGCCTATCTCTTCAGTGTTCTTTGTACAACTCCCCAGTCTCACTGGAGTTTTGATCTCTAGGACAAGGCATACCCTCTCTTCACCTTCAGGGCTTCACACCTATTATTCTGCCTGGAATACATTTCCTTATCTCCTTTTATACATTCCTGACCTTAGCTTAAATCTCATTTCCTCTGGGAAGATCTCCCTACATACAGTTTCCCTAGCCTACCTCTATATACTTCCAACTCTTCACTATCATTAGCTACGTAACTATCTGTTTTCTGAGAATGACTGTTAGCTCTAGAGGAACAGAGATTAATCTTGCTCACAAGGACATTCCTAGCATCCAGCACAATACCTAGCCTAGTAGGTACCAAATGAATATTTAATGAATAAAACAATGAATCAATCAAGTAAGTAAATGGTTATCATCACTATAATGCTCAAAATAGGGTCTTCTTACTCATTTGGAGTTAAACTGATGAAAAATATCAATTGCAATAAAGGTTGGTAAAAGAGGCTTTACTAGAGAAAGGATATACTCTGTTATCAATGCTTATTTACTGACAGTCTTCTGGCTGGTAGGTATTATAATGATCATAAAAAAAGAAAAATGCTTTTAGGAATGAAAAACATAACCCACCACAGAAATCTACTTTAACACTGTTTACTAAGTGGGCTTAAAAGAACCACTATCGGGCACGTGGGTGGCTCACTGGGTTAAGCCTCTGCCTTTGGCTCAGGTCATCATGGTCTCAGGGTCTGGGGATTGAGGCCCGCATCGGGCTCTCTGCTCAGCAGGGTGTCTGCTTCCCTGCCTCTGCCTGCCTCTCTGCCTACTTTTGATTTCTCTATCTGTGTCAAATAAATAAATAAATAAATCTTTTTTTTTTTTTTTAAAGGAACCACTATCCCCAAATACAGTCCTCTCCCCTAAGCTCTGGCAGCAAATAAATCTGCTGGGATGCACAAAAAGCTCTCTTTCCTGTGTAGCAAATGTACTGTTACTACTGCTCTGGGCATTATGGTGTTTTAGCTCCACTCGAGTATGAATCTATCTTAAGGTCTGAAGCCAAGGGGGAAATCAGTGTAAACGCAGCTACAGTACACCTATGAAACTAATGTATTTCACTCACCTCGTTCCATTAAATTCAAATGTCATCACCCTGAGAACAGGTTTCAACGATACAGTATTTACATTATACAATATTAATTGTATTAATAATATTATATATATATTTATATTTGTATATATAAATAATAATAATAATAATAAAAGAGCACACAATATAAAGTTCATGTTATGGCTCAATAACACATAACTTATGTGACCTGGAATTTCACCCACCTCTAAGGCTTAGATGAAATGTTTATAAAGGTCAAATAAAATAATGTATATGAAAGTATTTTATTCTATAAATTGTGACACAAATGACAGATGTGTTCTCCTGTGAGTTTGAAGAACAGTAAAGGCAGCTTGATGATACTAACAGGATATTCCATGTGGTATAAAAACTCAGGGCTCAGAGTCAAAACATTTTTAAACACAGTTCTGCTGCTTATTATGCTCATAAATCTTGGTCGGTGATTATGCCTTCCTAAATCTCATTTTTCTTTTCCGCATACCTGCAATAACAATACCTACTTTGCGGGGCGCATGGGTAGCTCAGTGGGTTAAGCACCCAACCCTTGGTTTTGCCTTAGGTTGTGATCTCAGTTTGGTTCCATCACTCTATAAGGGGCTTTGAGCTCCACACAGAGTCCACCTGGGATTCTCTCTATTCCCTCCCCTGGCTTGCACACACATGCTCTCTTTCTCTCTCAAACAAATATTTTTTTAAAAAAATACCTACTTTGCCTATCTCACAAAAACAGCCTAAGGTTAGAATACAAAAATGCATTTAATGGACACCTGGGTGCTGCAGTCAGATTTTTGTTTTGTTTGTTTTAATTAAAGATTTTAATTTATTTATTTGTCAGGGAGAGGGAGAGAGAGCACAAACAGGAGGAGCAGCAGAGGGAGAGGGAGAAGCAGGTTCCCCGCTGATCAAGGAGACTGACTCAGGCTCAACCCCAGGACCCTAGATTATGAACAAGCTGAAAGCAGAAACACTTAATCAACTGAGCCACCTAGGCATCCCTGGTGGGGCAGTCGGTTAAGCTACTGACTCTTGGTTTTGGCTCAGGTCATGATCTCAGGTCGTGAACCCGAGCCCGCGTAGGGCTCTACACTCAGCACAGACTCTGCTCAGGATTCTCTCTCTCTCCCTCTGCCCCCCCCACCCCACCACAACTCTCTCTCTCTAAAGTAAATAAATAAATCTTTTTAAAAAATACATTTAAAAACAAAGTTTTCAAATGAAAAGATGCTCTGCATCATATGTAATCAGGGAAATGCAAATTAAAATAATAAGATAGCACTATACTATACAACTTCTATAAAAATGCCCCAAATCTGGAATGTTGGCAACAAAAAATACTGGTGATGTGGGGCAACAGGAACCCTCATATGATATTTTTTTATTTTTTATTAACATATGATGTATTATTAGCCCCAGGGGTACAGGTCTGTGAATCACCAGGTTTACACACTTCACAGCACTCACCATAGCTCATATGTTATTCAAATGAGGGATGTACGTCATTGTACATTTGTCCAAACCCCTAGGATGCGCAACACTAAGAGTGAACACTACATTAAACTGTGGACTTTGGGTGATAATAATGTGTCAATTTAAGGTTCATCCTTGGGGAGAAAAAAAAGTAAAGCATCACTCTCCTGAGTGATACTGATAATGGCGGAAACTGTGTATGTGTGCGGCCTAGAGGATATGTGGGAAATCTCTGTCCCTTCCTCTCAGTTTTGTTGTAAACTTACAACTGCTCTAAAAATAAAGTTAAAAAAAAAAAAATGCCCCTCCCCACCCCCCAAGAAAAGCCTGACAGCCTGAAATATCATTAGTAACAGGAGTTGCATTTTCCTAATTTGACCCACCTGCACCAAGGCTGTAAAGCTAATGGATAAGGCACTCTTCTCCAAAAACTAACTCTATCCCCAAAACTCAAGGATATATTGTTTAAAGTCTCTAAAACTTTATTACAACTATTTTGGTTCCCTGAAACTGATATAGTTTGATACTATCTGCTGAAGATGATATTCCCATATTTTCTTGAACTATATTCTAAAGCTGCAAAGAAAGGTGTATATACTAAATTCTAGGAAAATAACCATTCACTCCCTTTCATTTGTCCACAAAACAAATTTCCTAAGGTATTACTTACAAAATGAGATGGCGCTGTTCACATGGGGAATCATGGTCTACGTGCATTACTCATAATTCACAATGACTAAACCCATAAAATATTTCCAAAGAAAAGACAAAGGCCAAGTGTCCAAAGGCAATAACTACTACCCCCACAAGTAAATATGCAAGCCAAGAGTCACAAGACTGGTATTTGTCCTTTACATCAATAGTTCACCAGCATGGAGAGGACTGGTGGGTCAAAGCTATCTCTCTGCCTTAGGCAGCTCCCTCTCTGAGCCTCCCTCACAGTTTCCAGTTGAATTCTCACTCATATTCATTCATTCACCCATTCGTCTTCCACTGCAATAGCAGCACTCTTCCTAGAGAAGGAAATTAACAGGCTTCAAGAAACATATAACTCAACCTTCCACTCCACGGAGAGTAGCGTTTAAAGGTTCAGTTTCGGAGATAACACCTCAACTAACATATAAAATCAAGGGGTGGGGGTGGCGCCTGGGTGGCTCAGTGGGTTAAAGCCTCTGCCTTCGGCTCAGGTCATGGTCCTGGGGTCCTGGGATGGAGCCCCACATCGGGCTCTCTGCTCAGCAGGGAGCCTGCTTCCCCCCCGCCTCTCTCTCTGCCTGCTTCTCTGCCTACTTGTGATCTCTGTCTGTCAAATAAATAAATAAAATCTTAAAATCAAGGGGGGAGAAAATGGCATTCTCACCACTGAATGACTAGATAGCTCTTTATAGAACTTATAAATAAACCAATACAGTGTGACTAACATAAATAACACTTCTTGGGTGAGGGTAGGAGTGGAGAACAACATTCTAGGGCCCACTCAGACTCCACTGCTGATTAACATCCTGTACTTCAGTATCCCACTGGATGAAAGAAGACAACAAATGTTTTTTAACTACTTAATGAAAAACAATATAAATACAGAAAGTACACATAAGCATACAACTCAAATTTTCACAAACTGAATATAGTAGTGTAGCCAACAGCCAGGGTTTTAAAAAAATGAGCATCACCATCAACCCAGAAATATCCTTGTGCTCCCCCCCTTTCAGTCACTACCTACACTCCCCAAGGAAACCATCATCTTCACTTCTAACTTTTATAGATCACTTTTGTTGTTTTGGCATTTTCTTAAATCCAATATAAAGTCTATACTCTTTTGTGTCTAGCAATTTTATTCAATATATGTCTAATTTGAATCCCAGAAAGCAAAAAGTAAAGAAGTTACAAAATTTGAAGATACGGTGGCTAAAAAATTTCCAAAATTGGTAATATGAAATGAATACACATATATAAGAAGCATAATAGGGGCCCCTGAGTGGCTCAGTGGGTTAAAGCCTCTGCCTTCGGCTCAGGTCATAATCCCAGGGTCCTGGGATCAAGCCCCGCATGAGGCTCTCTGCCTGGCAGGGAGCCTGCTTCCTCCTCTCTCTCTGCCTGCCTCTCAGCCTACTTGTGATCTCTGTCAAATAAATAAATAAAATCTTAAAAAAAAAAAAAAAGAAGCATAATATACCCAAGTGGGCTTAAATTTTTTTAAACCCAGACCAGGTAAATGACAATAATACTGAAAAACACCAAAGTCAAAAAAAAAAAAAAAAATCTTAAGACCCAGAGAATAAGATCCATAACTGCAAAGGAAAGACAATTACAGTGGCAGCATATCTCTCAATAGCAATGATGGAAACCAAAAGATAGCTGAGTAATATTTACAAAATTTGAGAGAAAATGACAACCAACATAAAGTTGGGTACCCATACAATCTTTCAAGGTCAAAGACATAATAGAGACATTTAAATAAATATGAATATTTACTAACAAACTACCCCATACTAAAGGAATGTCTACATGATATACTTTAAGAAGGAAAATGATCCTAGGACAGGAGTCTAAGGCCCAAGAAGGAATACTGAGCAAGAAAACTAGTAAACGTACATAAATGTCAGTAAGTACCGATTGTATAAAATAACACTAAAAAAAATCTAATTTGTGAAATTTTTTAAAATTATTATTTATTTATTTGACAGACAGAGATCACAAGTAGGCAGACAGGCAGACAGAGAAAGAGGAGGAAGCAGGCTCCCTGCTGAGCAGAGAGCCCGATGCGGGGCTCGATCCCAGGACCCTAGGATCATGACCTGAGCTGAAGGGAGAGGCTTTAACCCACTGAGCCACCCAGGTGCCCCTGAAAATTTTTTTTAACTATAATACTGTACAAAAGCAGCATGTAAGTTAGAGGAGGGAAGGAGCCCTGTTGTTCAAGATGGGGTAAAATTTTTATTTTGTTCTAACTCACCAGTAGAGTTAGATCAAGGAAGAAAAAACAACCGAAAAAGTTTCTGTCGATATTTTTTTTAAGATTTATTTATTTGAGAGTGAGAGAGCAGAAGCAGTAGGAGGGGCAGAGTAAGAGGAAGAGGGAGAGGGAGAAGAAGACTCCCAGGCTCCATCCTAGGACCCTGGGATCATGACCTGAGCTGAAGGCAAATGCCTAACCAACTGAGCCACCCAGGTGCCCCTCTATCAATATTTTTAAATGGGGGGGGGGGGAAGGAGCAGTAAGGCATGAAAATGCAGGACATGAAATACAAGAAATAATAGGGTAGAAACAAATTCATGTATATCAGTAATCTTTAATAAATGTAAATAGACAAATTTACCACCATAGACAGGAAAAAAACAAAAAACCTACTGCATGCCATTTACAGACAATCCAAAAGCAAAATGACATAGAAAATTTGAAATAAAGTGATAGTTGGCTTTAAAAAAAACTAACAAGGGGCGCCTGGGTGGCTCAGTGGGTTAAAGCCTCTGCCTTCAGCTCAGGTCATGATCCCAGGGTCCTGGGATCGAGCCCCACATTGGGCTCTCTGCTCAGCAGGGAGCCTGCTTCCTCCTCTCTCTCTCTGCCTGCCTCTCGGCCTACTTGTAATCTCTGCCTGTCAAATAAATAATAAAAAAAAATAAAATCTTTAAAAAAAAAAAAAAACTAACAAAACATGGGACACCTGGCTGCTCAGCTGGTTAATCATCTGACTCTTGATCTCAGATCAGGTCTTGATCTCAAGGGTCATGAGTTCAACCCTGAGTCCAGCATTGGACTCCATGCTCAGCAAAGAGTCTGCTTGCGATTCTTTCCGTCTCCCTCTGTCCCTCCCCCAACTCCTGCACTGGCACATGCATAAATTCTCAATCTTTCTCAAATAAATAAATCTTTAAACAAATAAAAGAGACACAGAGAGGGACATAAGAACAGACTCAACAGAGATTTCTGTTTGTTTTTTATTTAAATTCAATTAAATATAATGTATTATTTGTTTCAGGGGTACGGGTCTGATTCATCAGTCTTAAAGAATACCCAATGTTCATTACATTATGTACCCTCCTTAATGTCCATCACCTAGTTGCCCCCCCCCCCCCCACTCTCCCCTCCAGCAACTCTCAGTTTGTTTCCTTTGTTTAAGAGTCTCTTATGGTTTGTCTCCCTCTCTGGTTCTGTCTTGTTTCATTTTTTCCTCTCTTCCCCTATGATCCTCTGTCTTATTTCTTAAATTCCACATATCAGTAGGATCATTTGTATAACTGTCTTTTTCTGATTGACTTATTTTGTTTAGCATAATACCCTCTAGTTCCATTCATCAACAGAGATTTTTCTTAAAAAGCAAATAATATAAATTTTTTTCCTCAATAAACAACAGACAAAATGGACAAACTCCTATAAATATATCCTATAAACCTTACCAAAACTACCTAAAGATGAAATAGGAAGCTTAAATTAAATCCATTCCATTTAAAAATCTGAATCATACATTATGCCTGAGTTGGGTTTAGCACCAAAATTCAAGTGGTTATGCAATACAAAATTTATAAATACATCTCAAATAAATTAATGGAGAAACAACACCATATTCTTAAAAGATACAGAAAGGACACATCAAATGGGTACCAACTTATTAAAAGAAAAGCAAAAAAAAAAAAAAAAGGCAAAGAATCAAGGGGCCAGAAATGTTCAAGACATTAGAAAAAAGAAAAAGGGGGACACCTGGGTGGCTCAGTGGGTTAAGCCCCTGCCTTCGGCTCAGGTCATGATCCCAGGGTCTTGGGATCGAGCTCCGCATCGGAGCTCTCTGCTCGGCAGGGACCCTGCTTCCCTTCCTCTCTCTCTGCCTACTTGTGATCTCTTTCTGTCAAACAAATAAATAAAATCTTAAAAAAAAAAAAAAGAAAAAGAAGAGAGCTGAAATAAAGGTAGATATTCTCAAGGTGAAACATAAATGTTGCAAACTCAAATACTTCCACAGGCCAGTAAAGCAATATATTTCATAAAATCTGAAAAACTATTACTGCAAGAGATGACATTATTTCAGGTATCAGTTTAAAAAAAAAAATGGGGGGCGTGCCTGGGTGGCTCAGTCGTTAAGCATCTGCCTTCAACTCAGGTCATGATCCCGGGGTCCCGGAATTGAGCTCCGAATCAGGCTCCCTGCTCCACGGGAAGCCTGCTTCTCCCTCTCCCACTCCCCATGCTTGTGTTCCCTCTCCCACTGTTTCTCTCTCTCTGCCAAATAAATAAACTCTTTAAAAAAAAATTTTTTAAGCAAAACTAAAATAACTGCCAATTAAAGTAAAACACACCATCAAAACATACCACAATTTCAGAGCTATTAAGGAAAAAGATGTGAGCCTTATAAATGACCAAACACAGACGCCCCTGGGTGACTCAGTCGGTTCAGTGTCCAACTCCTGATTTCAGCTCAGTTCAAGATCCTAGGGTCCTGGGATGGAGCCCTGCATCAGGCTCCCTGCTCAGTGGGGAGCATGCTTCTCCCTCTCCTACTGCTGCTCCCCTGCTTGCACTCTCTCTCTCTGTCAAATAAATAAAATCTTTTAAAAAAGATTCTTTCTGGGACGCCTGGGTGGCTCAGTTGGTTAAGCAGCTGCCTTCGGCTCAGATCATGATCCCAGCATCCTGGGATCGAGTCCCACATTGGGCCCCTTGCTCGTCAGGGAGCCTGCTTCTCCCTCTGCCTCCGTCTGCCAGTGCTCGCTCTCTCTCTCTCTGACAAATAAATAAATAAAATATTTAAAAAAAAAAAAAAAAAGATTCTTTCTGCCCCTCACCACACCTTCTCTCCCTCTCTACTAAGATAAATAAATAAATAAATAAATAAAAGAAATGAAGTAACAGTAAATATATGAAGCAGCAAAATACAAAACAAAGGAAGGATCCGTAGGGACTATATTCATCAATTTTTCTTTAAATCTCTAAAGGTGGCCCAAAAAAAAACACTTCCACAGGAAGTGGTTCACAGACCTACAAATCTGTGATCCTGATTTACAGAGAAGAATGCAGGAATTTAATTCAGAGATGATAAGGAGATGTAACGTTAGATTAGTATTAGATTTCTAAATGAAACAATTCCATGGACAAAATACATCCTATTTAGGGAAAATGTGCTATTAAAATAAAATCCAGGAAGAAAAGGAACTCTAAAGGTCTGAGGCTGGCCCAATTATCCTTCTCTGCATAGATCTTGAAGTTAATCATGATGACAGTAAGAATTTGAAAATTAGATGGGACATGGGGAAGATGACCAGGAGGTTGATAGAGAAGGAGGAAAACGACACTCAGGAATGAAAAATGTCAGAGAACCTGAATATGTTAAATATAAATCCCTCCCAATAAAAGACAGTAGTCTGTTGAGGCTACAACATAGAACAAGAATATATACGGCAGAGAAAAAAAAGAGAAGGTACACGAATAAGATAAATCATTCAATTTTCAAAGTCATTTAGTTTACTGACATGATGAAAATATTTAGTAGTACTAAGGACTGATGAGTATAAATTGGAATTTCTCTACTTTTACTTCAACTTCTCACAAAAGGGAATAAAAAAAAATCGGAAGGAAATCACTATGTTACATTTTTGTCCATACATCATCATCTTTTTTAAAAGTGAGATAACTAAAGAGAAAGAGGAATGTTTGAAATCTAGCTGGTTCTTGAAGATTTTGCTTTTAAGGACTACAAATCTAAACTGAATTACTTTCATATGAGGATCGTAACTAATTAGGACAGTTCATAATTTTCAAAATTTAAAAAAATCCCAGGAAAGCTTTGTCAACAATGCTTCTTAAGTACTCTTATTTTTGAACATCAAAAGCACAAAAGGGGTGGAAGAAACATTACATGGTCTTCACCCGAGGGCAATAACCTTACCAGCACAACAAATATTCTTAACTCAGAACCTAGGAAATGGGGCTCTCTCTCTATATATAATGAAACCCAATCTCTGTTTCTGCCTTCTAGGCAAATATGTAGAAATCATGAAAGTAAAAGAGTTGATAATAAAAATGTATTTATGGTAGCTAATCAGCTGACCTTTCAAAGTTAAAATAAAATCCTCTCCCATAAAGATGATTGAGAAATAAAGCAAATATAAAAGCACCTTCTTTCATCCACAAGGAACTTCAACCTCAAAAGTAGCAATAGGATGAAAGCTGACCCAAAGACCCAAACCTGAACCGCTCTTCAAACAAGACAATGTCAGTTCTTACACAGGATAGAGTCTCTTTTAGTCTAAGGGAAAGATGGTGCCACATAATCTCCCAGATGTCTAAAAGGACCTAAGGATGCTATAATGTGTGAACGTGCAGGCTGAAACCACTAGAGCCCTTTCTCTAATAAATAGGAAGCCAGCTTGAGAATACACAGAGCAGAGAAGCAGAGCAAGACACTAGGTCACTAGATTACCCAACTCTGAAACCCATCCAACCTCTGGATATCCATATTCAAGTGAATATCGTTTTTTTAAGTATTTAAATCAGTCAGAGTCGAGTTTTCTGTCACTTTCGGATCAGCGTATCCAGACCTATACACCTAGCCTGCCCACTTACAAGTAGTTTGTCCTTGAGGAAGTTACTAAGCTTCACAGAGCTGAAAAAATGACCAATCAGAAAAATCTCCCACTGCCTCCACTGCTATTACCTCCAACAAATCATTACATCTTCTTGCCTCTGGGGTGCCTGCGTGGCTCAGTTGGCTGAGTGTCTGCTTTTGGCTCAAGTCATGATCCTGGGGTCCTGGGATCGAGCCCTGCGGTGGGCTCCCCTGCTCTGTGGGAGTCTGCTTCTCCCTCAGCCCCTCTCCCCTGCTTGTGCGCTCTCTCAAAATTAAAAAAAATAAAATAAATGAATGAATAAAATCTTAAAAAAAAAAAAAAAAAGGATCATCTTGCCTCTACAGTGGAATACAGAATGGGAGGCAGTAAGTTTTTTTCAAAATTTAACCATGGTTATTATGGCTAGAATGTGGCAGAACTATAATTTGAACCAATCTTCTGTTCCTTCTTTAAAATTAACTGCACCTGAAAAGGTAGATAAAACCTACCTGTCATCAACCTCTTGATGACCGAAGGAGATAATGTACAGCCTAACAACGAAGGGCACAAAACAGGCACACAATAAATGCACCATTTGTCACACTGCCACCTCCCAGAAAACCTGGGAAAGAAAGCCAGAAAGATTAAAGCAGGGCTGTATCTTCACTGGTTTTCTAGAAAACTTTTAGGAACTCTAAATTATTTATCAAAAGGCAGTTAGTAAGGCTCACACATTCATTTGGATTTTTATCTTCTAATCTGAGGTTATCCAGTAAATTACCTGTACCACTGGATACATTTTCACTTTTGTGCGTTTATATACACAAATCTAAAACTAACTTTTGAAGTTTTACATTATAACTTAGCTGTTTAAAACAAATAATCTAAACTACTGCTTTTCAAATATTATTTCTATTTCAGAATGTTCCAATGCAGTCTTTTGGAGAATGAACTGTAAAGTAATGAAAAATACTTGTGGGGAAAGAGGAGGCTGTAAGAAAACACCCTCCAGTGTATGTAGTCTGGCAATTTGGAGTTCCCACTAGATAGAAACAAAGACTCAGGAGGAAGGGCATTAGGAAACAGAGTGAGCAGATACTGGAGACTGACTCAGTCACTAGGGAGAAAATGACTGAATCAACACAAAGCAGACACAATAATTGAAAATATTCCCTACTCAACAAATAGGATTCCCTTTCAGAATCTGGGGAACTAAAAAGTTAAATAACGATATAAATAGACAATGCAATTAAATGTGCCAGCCATTTTCTATCAACAGCTACTTGAACATACATCACGATTTATGAGAGGTCTTCTGAGTACTTTATAAATACCCCCAAGAAATCAAACGACAGATCTCATGAAAGCAACTGCACTAATAGGAGAAATTAAAATAAGGCATTGACTTTTAAAGGCCAGTCATACTGAAAAAGTGCTGAAGATTCAGTGAGTGCTCCCAAGAGGCTTTGTATGCTCACAATGTCATTAATAAAAAAGATAAATAATAAGAACTACAAATATCATAATCCACCTAAATTTTACCAATCCTGTATATTTTCTTTCTGAACACTTTAAAGAAACCAAAATCATGTTAATTTATGATCATTTAAAAGATCCAAGTTGCTTTGTATAAAAAAAAAAAAGTACCTTACAAATGTCAAAACAAAAACAAGAGAAATAGCTACATTTCATGAGGAGAACTGCACAGGTTGATTGTTGAATTCAGTGTTTTATACTGAAACCTTCACTGGGTCAGTCCTTAAATACATTCAATGTTGGACTAAAGGAAACTGGCTCATTCTTTATTAATAAGACCGAGACAGGATGATCTACTTTACAAAGGATGAAAAAAGTGATCATAAATTTTAAAAGAAATGTGGTATGTCTTCTCTTAGCGCTAAGGACATTCACTGAAACTCAGTTGAATGCTATCTATTGGTCTCTCCATTTTCCTTTCATTATTATACCTGACTTACCTCTTCATGTGCCAAATTACCCAAGACTTCGAAAACAGGTGTCAGATATATGGCTATCATATATGACTATTTTGTATGTGTGTACATATGTATGCAAAGTCATAATTTTAAAAAGTTCCTAAAACTATGTGTAGAGTCAAATATATATTATACATGTGACTTAATTAAGGAGGGGGGTGGGGAAGCAGGCACAGTGGTCAGGAGCAGAACATGTTGACTGTAAATAACCTATCAACAGTAATGTCTAATATAAAAAATTAGACTTGCATGCTACAAAGGTCTGATTTAATTGCACCACTCATTTAATATATTGTAAGTAAGCGCAAGCAGCATTTTTTTTCTATCAAAGTAGAAGGGTCTTAGACAATTTCTCTAATTATAAGTATATGTGATGAAATAAAGAGGAACTCAGAGGCATTCTACCTTGCTTCAAATGAATTAAATAAAATTGAAGCAATCCATTTAGTACCATTTTCAAAAGACACTAAGAGGAAGGAGATCAGTAAAAAGGCTTTCTGTTACTCACCTGTAACCCTCTCCTTCGCAGAATACTGGAATCATCCATAATAGATATCAGACAAAAAAAAAAAAAGCCACTCCCCAGACAGTCAACTACTAGTGCCTACTTGCTTACTGCTGGGTAAAGAGACAAACAATCAACCCCTTTCTCCATGCTGTGCCCACTAACCACCACTCCACTAATCAGTTCTCAGTCCAGTGTGAGTAGACAGTCTCTGCCTCGCATCAGAGCCACGTCTTTCTTCACAGCAGTACAGATAGATCTCATCTGAATCACCACCAAAATAGAGGAAAATATTTCATACTTGTTTTTCTTTTCCAGGCATACTCCTTTGGTTAAAATATTTGAAGAACCAAGAAAAGGATAAAGGTCCCAGAAAAAATCCAATCTTTGATTTCCTGACTTCATTGCTTATTAAAAAGGTTTGGCAGGCAAAACAAGAGAGTCTCCACCTGCAGCTACTGAGCTTTTAAAATCCATGTCACGTTTTCCTTTCCAAAAACAAAACCACTTCACATACGTTTTTAAAAAGATAACAATTCTTCAGAAAAAAAAAGAAAACATATTATTCTGATGCCCGTATTTTAGGCCGAGGCTGATGTAAAACCAGTTATTGTTCTGACTAAGTCGGCAAAATTCCTTTCATCCTTTGTATAGACAAAGCAAATGTCAGATTCTTTCTCGATACTGTCACAAGCTCTTTTGTTTCTTTATCTCTAGATACGCTGGTCTTCACTTCTTGGGCAGTCAAGAAAGCCTCTTTCTTCAGGAGCTTGGATCACTGCTAAGGTCGGTTTCCCTGCTCTTTTATGTCCTGGAAGGGGCTAGTACACGTGTGGTGAGTTCTAAGCATGGACGAATTCATTCATCTATTCACTGCTGATAGTACTGTCATAGGAAAAGCTCCCCATTCCATCAGACTTCTCAAAGGGCACAGCATGAAAAAGTCTAGTTTTACTCAGGCTTTAATGATCTCGGAATCATTTCTTTGGTCACTGGCTGCCATTTTCAAGACTTCAGCCAAGTTTAAAGATGCTTCTAGTGTCTTAATTTATATTAGAAATATATATACATATATTAATAAGACCAAGACAGGATGATCTATTTTACAAAGGATGAAAAAATTGATCATAAATTTTAAAAGAAATGTGGTTTGTCTTCTTAAAATATATATATATTTTAAGAGTTCTATAGTGAAAGGTTAGCTCATATGGTATGATTTTATTAAACACCCTAAATAAGTAATGCTTTAAACTTTCCAATTTTATACTAATTTCCAGAATCTTATTAAACACAGGGGAAATGTGAAGCAAACTGGTGGTGTTTCCAATTAAGTCAGACACACACACAAAAAAACTGTTAGCAAAGGCAGCACTATATTTTTAGGAGGAGGGTTAAAACATTATTTACCAATTTGTAACATTCGTTCTTCAAACTATAGGACATACTATAAAAATTATTCACTCTCCAAAGGACTGCAGGAGATAGTGATCCAAATTTTCTAATTTGACAAATAAAGGTATATATAAAGCACTGTTACATTTTCAATAGTATAGAGAGTATACACATAAAAGTATATATAAAGGTATATATAGCATATATGAAACAGGCTGTTATGGTCTCCTTAGAGACTATATATATATTTTACTCCTTAGAGTAAATATAGCAATAACCATAAGACTGATTCAGTTTGCACTCAACAAGGAGAAAAGAAAAGCTGCCGCTCATATAATTATGGCAGCTGTACCATCAGTCTGGGACTTAAAAGAAAGTTTATTTACAAAATCTTTTTCTGGTCTTCTTAAAACTGACTGTAAGAACAAGAACTAGCCATACTGCTGAAAATAGCACAGAAAGCAGGATTCATCTCCCTTTCATTCAGCAACAAATTTCTAATCCTTAGACAACCAGTGTGGTCTTTCGTTGTGAGAGCTAATAAATCCACATCTCCATGGACTCTTTCCATCTGCTGCTTTAAACCACTAACGGCTGGATTATGTCTATGGGGAAAACAAACACAAGACCTGAACAGGCAGCTGATTTGCATAGGGTATACTATCCCCTGTGTGAGCTTCTACAGAGTTACAGGCTTCTAAAGCCACAGAACTTCTCTATCAAAGTAGATTTTATTAACTAAATAAAACATACATCAGCAGAGACAAGGTAGGAATAGGTCTCTAATCCATCTCCTGAGAAATATAAATGGTGCAGTCTGGTAAACTGTTTAGACCAGAAATTCAAAATTCAAACTCTTTATTCATTTACTAATTCAGGAATCATCTATTATGCTAAGCACTGAGATGGGCATGGGGAACGATTACCAAGATTAACACTACTCATGAACTACAATTCTGTTCTAGAAGATCTCAAATCCAATGGGGAAGTCAAATATAAGCAAATAATTATGATACAGTGTAAGAAATTCTATCAGAGATAAGACAAAGTGCTAAAAAAGGAAGGTCATTGAGGGTTCAATTCATTACATCAGGACAACTCCAAAAAGGCTTCCAGTAGAAGTGTCAATCTGGTCCCTGAAACTAGTGTTACAGATTATCAGCCCTTGGCTGTAATAGTCTCCCTTTCTTGTACACAGCTTAAAAATCCTCAACCAGTCCTTACTATCTAAAAAATTAAGTAAAAAAATAACTCCTTCTCTTGGCATTCAAGGCACCCCAAAACACTGAAACAATAGATTGTATCTCCACTACCTTACTGTAACCTGAGCCTTCCAATAAGGAAGAAAAACACACAGTTTCCTGAACACAACCATCCTTCTCCATCTCGCATCCTTTGTGGTTGCAAAGAAATACAGTCATCTACCTTATAAGACTGTTGAAAGAATAATTTAAATAACACATATCAATGATTCTTAACTTTTTTTACTATCTCTAATGACAAAAGTGAGTGCACCCTGCGCAAATTTCCTTCCACAACCTGGTTCCTTTAAAGTTTCGTGTTTTAGGGTGCCTGCATGGCACAGTCAGTTAGGCATTTGACTCTTGGTTTCAGCTCAGGTCATGATCTCAGGGTCATAAGATAGAGCCCCAAGTTGGGCTCTGCACTCAGCATGGAGGCTGATTGAGATTCTCTCTCCTTCTCCCTCTGCCACTCCTGCTCATGCTCTCTCTCTCTTTAAAATAACACCCTAAAAAAAAAAAAAAAAGTGAATTTTCATGTTTTATTCTTAAAATTCATACAAATTTTGCATTCTTCTCCCTAACCTAACCCTTACTTTTTAGTATTAATATTGATTAAGTACTGATTAAATTGCAGGAGACAGAAGAATAACCAGAGAAATGAGAGAAAATAAAACGCTACTAAGGAAGCCAAGAAAAGACTGTTCAGGGAAGGCTGAACAATAACAAATGCTGCCAGAAGACCCAAGAACACCCTTGAATTTACTGACATGAAAGTCAGTGGTGCCCTTTGTAAGAACAGTTTCGGGGTAAATGTGTGATAGGAGAAGCCCAATTGCAGTAGGTTACAGATTAAGTAGGAGATGAAGAAGTAAAGACAGAGAATCTAGACAGCATTTCCAGCTTCCATTTAATTCTTTTCTTTCCTTTGACAGCCAATTTAAAAAACAAAAAAAGAAGAAGAAGAAGAAGAAGGAAGAATGGATGGTTTTCAGAGCATAAACAGAGATAGAAGGAATACTTCTTCCACTCTAACATTATAAAAAGCAGGTACAGGCAACAAAATATCTGTAATCTTAGTAGTAAAGAAGCTAAAGAAGTTTCCAAATTAGAGCTATTTTTCTCTGCAAAATAAAGAAGGAAATCAGCAGAGAGCAAAGAGGCTGGAGATTTGAGAAGAGCAAGGAAAACTGAAGATAATGTAGAGAACAAGATGATGAGTTAATTAAAGAAAAAGGTAGGACTGGTGAGCAATGCTCAGGACTGACTGACATTACCCATCATAATTTTATAGGGCCACCAATCTGTTCCACATGTGGCTTTTTTCAGTAGACTACAATGACACAAAGACAAAAGTTTTGCCAGACTGATTTACCAGACTGACTGACAAAAAATGGAACAAAAGATTTATGACATTGACTAAAGAGTTAGTTAATGGACCATGGAATCAAAGCTAAAAAGGGAGGAAAGTAAAGATGAAAGAACAGGAAGAAATCAGAAGAATCTAATGGAGATACTGATAAGCCTAAGAACTGGTATGCTTTAAGAATAAGCATATGACCACTTCCTCATATCAGGGATATCATATGATAGTTGTCTTTCTCTGATTGACTTATTTCACTAAGCATGATACCCTCTAGTTCCATCCACGTCGTTGCGAATGGCAAGATTTCATTTCTTTTGATGGCTGCATAGTATTCCATCGTGTATATATACCACATGGGGGACTACGGGGGCAGAAAAAGAAGAAAAGAAACAAGATGGGATTGGGAGGGAGACAAACCATAAGTGACTCTTAATCTCACAAAACAAAGGGTTGCTGGGGGGAGGGGGTCAGGAAAGGTGGGTGGGGTAATGGACATTGGGGAGGGTATGTGCTATGGTTAGTGCTGTGAAGTGTGTAAACCTGGCGATTCACAGACATGTACCCCTGGGGATAAAAATTTGTTTATAAAAAATAAAAATTAAAAAAAATAAAATAAAATAAAAATAAAAATAAAAATAATAAATAAATAAAAGATGCCTTTAAGAAAAAAAAAAAAAGAATAAGCATATGAGGGGCACCTGGGTGGCTCAGTGGGTTAAAGCCTCCGCCTTCAGCTCAGGTCAAGATCTCAGGGTCCTAGGATCGGCCCTGAATCAGGTCCTCTGCTCGGCAGGGAGCCTGCTTCCCACCACCCCCCACCTGCCTGCCTCTCTGCCTACTTGTGATCTGTGTCTGTCAAATAAATAAATAAATCTTAAAAAAAAAAAAGAATAATAAGCATACGAATAAACTGAAATCTATCAAGCTGTAATGAGAAGGTTATCCAGCATTATGATTTTAGAAAGGGAACATTTCAGTGGTATGACAATGCACAAACTACAGTCCCAAAGAGAGTATACAGGTAAACTAGAAATAATGATGATAAGGTCCAGCAACTATGATGCAGGAATATTGATAGGGTCCTCATGGTTGCTGAAGATAAAGGTAATGAAAATAATAGCAGGAGTTGGGAGATTTATGCCTAATGACAGTATCTAACATGAAGGGAGAAATAATTAGAAGATTAGTAAATACAGCATCGAGGAAAGGAAGGGTTTAGACATAAGGACTGCTAAGAAAAATTACCCTAGTAGTTCACATTGAATTCTTTTTTTTTTTTTAAGATTTTATTTATTTATTTGACAGAGAAATACACAGCGAGAGAGGGAACACAAGCAGGGGGAGTGGGAGAGGGAGAAGCAGGCTCCCTGCCAAGCAGGGAACCCGATGCGGGGCTCGATCCCAGGACCCTGGGATCATGACCTGAGCCGAAGGCAGACGCTTAACGACTGAGCCACCCAGGTGCCCCCACATTGAATTCCTTTTCAAATAAATTTGATTTATAAATGGATGTATTAATTTAACTGAAACCCCTTCATTTCATAATTGAATAAATCTAGGACCCACAAAGGGAATGCAACATGCTTAGAAATTATATGTAGGAACATGTTTCTGCTAGAACATGCATATTTAACTAAATAGAATAGATGGTGGAGGGTTGCTTAGCCTAGAAAAGATGAGAACATCTTCATCAATTATTCTACATTAATTTGGTGTTAATAAGACAGAGGGGCTCCTGGGTGGTTCAGTCGGTTAAGTGTCAAATTCTTGGTTTCAATTCAGGTCATGATCTCAGGATTGGGAGGTCTCAGTGTAGAGTTTGGAGATTCTCTCCCTCTGCCCCTCCCCTCAAATGTGCACACTCTCTCACTCTCTCCCTTTCTCAAATAAATAATTTTTTTTTAAAAGGACTACTGGGGGGATATGTGGCTGGTAGAACATGCGACTCTTGATCTCAGGATTATAAATTTGAGCCCCTCATTGCACACTGAGTGTAGGGTTTACTTAAAAATAAAATCTTAAGGGGCACCTGGGTGGCTCAGTGGGTTAAAGTCTCTGCCTTCCGCTCAGGTCATGATCTCAGGGTCCTGGAATCGAGCCCTGCATCAGGCTCTCTTCTCAGCGGGGAGCCTGCTTCCCTCTCACTCTCTGCCTGCCTCTCTGCCTACTTGTGATCTCTGTCTGTCAAATAAATAAATAAACTCTTAAAAAAAAAAAAAAGACTATTTAGCAACAACTAGGTTAAAACTAAGTATCTGCCTAAATAAAGTTGAATACATAAATTCTTAGACTACTTTGCATCTACGTATGTTCTCAACATAAATTACCATTCTTTCATTTATCAGAAAGGGAATATCTTGTAACTACCTCAATATGGAAAGCTATAAGGAGCTTTACATGGTAAACATGCCAATGTAAGCACAATGAGAAAAGTCAATTTGCTACAAAACCTAAGCCCTAAAGGCAGTCTCAGAGATTTTCTCACTAGACCCACCACAGCCTCTGCCTGTGACACTGCACGTAGCACAAAGCACAGAACCTGGAGCTTCTATGGTTCATGACAGGTTCAACAAAAGAGTCTTCTTTATTGTTGGTTACATGGAAACTCAGTCAGTCAAGTAAAATTCCTTCAAAATAGGTAGGCTTTTTATTGAGGAAAAATGTGCTCCCCGGGGTAAAAAGACAACTGATTATCTGATATCCCCTATTTTAGAATTTGCATATTTTTACAGTTAAGATTCCTCATTGAAACCTCACAGGAAATCACTTTCTTTGGGAAGTACTTTTATTTGTAGAATAAAAATTAAGTATCCTCTATGTATCAGGCATTATTCTAGCTAGTAGAAATAAAACTGTTAATTTAAAAAGATAAAGGGTGCTTGGTGGCTCAGTCGGCTGAGCATCTAATTCTTGATTTCAGCTCAGGTCGTGATCTCGGAGAGTCATGGGATCGAACCCTGGGTCAGGCTCTACACTGGTTGTGGATTCTGCTTGGGATTTTCTCTCTCTCTCCCTCTGCCAGCCCCCTTGCTTGCTTGCTCGCTCCCTCTCTCTCTCTCTCAAAAAAGTAAAAATAAAAATAAAGGGGCACCTGGGTGGCTCAGTGGGTTAAGCCTCTGCCTTCGGCTCAGGTCATGATTCCAGGGTCCTGGGATGGAGCCCTGCATCGGGCTCTCTGCTCAGCAGGGAACCTGCTTCCCCTCTCTCTCTGCCTGCCTCTCTGCCTACTGTGATCTCTCTGTCAAATAAAAAAACAAAAATCTTTAAAATAAAAAAATAAATTAAATAAAAATAAAAATTTCTGACTTCTTGGAGCTTACATTCAAGTGGGTATAGGCAGACATTAAACAAGACAATGAGTATATCAAGTATACAGTATGTTAGAACATAATAAACACAATAAAGAAAATAAACAAGGTAAGGGGACAGAAATGTGAGGAGTTTTCATGCAAATTTGATATTTAAGATATTGAATATATTGATGAAAAAGATATTCTAATATATTAAGGCAAATATGTTTAATCAAACCTCTATCAAAATCCCAGCAAGACTTCTTATAGGTAGAAACAAACTTATTCTAAATTTTACATGAAAAAGCATTAGATAACTAAAACAATTTTGAAGTAGAAGAATAAAGTGTAAGGAATCACTCTAACCAATGCTAAGATTTAAGGATAGTCTCATAGACCAATAGAACAGATTAGAGAACCCAGAAATAGACCCACACAAATATGCTCAGTTTATTTTTGACACATAAGTGTAAAAGCAATTCAATGGAGAAAGTATAGACCTTTCAATTAACGGTACAGGAGCAAGGGAACATCATAGGTAAGACAAGACACAAACAAACTTTGAACTATACCTACACCATATGTGAAAATTAATTAAAAAGCCATCATGGATTTAAATGTAAAACTACAAAACTTGGAAAGATGATGCAGGAAGATCTTAGGCTCACCTCTTCTCATGGATACACCTGGATAACATCCACATCAGTGTAAAAAGTCCAGGAAATGACCCAAAGCCTGGCAGAACAGACTCTCCCCAGCTAAATGTAGAGAAGAGCCACATGGAAGATGGTAGAAAGGGAGGAGACACAGACAGCTGGTCTGAGTGCAGGCCCCACCTACCAACAAAAGCTTCTCAGGGGGCAACACAGGGAGACCACCCTGAAATTCAGTGCTACTGGATCTCTGGTCTGAATCAACTCAAGCCCAAGGTGGCCCCAGAGTGGCCCACTAACAACACAGGGACCAAACCCTGCTCACGATAGGAAAAGAGAGCAGTACAGATGACCAGATTTAAGATAAATGTGGCTCAACCACAACAGTAAGGCGCACACAACACATGTAGGAGGAGACAGCCCTGAAGCACCAGGTTCTGGTGAACAACAGACATAACACTGCAGGGCACTACAGGACCTCTTCTTGACCACTTACAAGATGACTACTTACAAGAGCAAGAGATGTAGCTGACAAATGAGGAGACAGAAGAATATGTCCCAAATCAAAGAAGATGACAAAATCACAGCAAGAGACCTAAGCAAAACAGAGGTAAGTAATGTGCCTGATAGAAAATTTAAAGTAATGGCCACAAAGATACTCACTGCACTTGAGAAAAGAGTGAAGGACCTCAGTGAGACCCAAAATAGATAGACAACATAACAAAGAACCAGTTAGAGATGAAGAACTCCGTAAGTGATATTTTAAAAATACCCTAGAGGGAATAACAGTAGACTATAAAAAGAGAAGACTGGACAAGTGACCTGGAGGACAGAGTAATAGAAAGCAATCAAACTGAACGAGAGAGAGAAAAAGGAATAATAAAAATTACAACAGACTAATGGAACTCAGCAACACCATAAAGCACAATAACTCAGATTACAGCGATTCCAGAAGAAGAGAGAAGAAAGGAGACCAAAAAAAAAAAAAAAAAAAAGTATTTGAAGAAATAACAGCTGAAAACTTCCTGATCTGCAATATAATTTAACATAAAGTAATTCATAATCAAAACTATGTATAAATAAGCTCAATGTTCAAAACTTGCAATGTACTTGATTGCAACTTGAATAAGTTCAAAACTTGATATCTCCATTTGTCCCTCCAGATCATCCTCTGTACCCCAAAATGTAGGATTATTATGAACTATATCAGAAGATTCCCTTGCCCTCTTCTGTCCAGTTGGATTCAGCCAACAGGTAGCACCAACAAAAAGTCAGAGAAAGAAAAGAGGATAACAGAGAAATTAGGGGGCAATTTATTTTCCTGAGGTGGCTCCTAGAGGGTCAAATTAGGCTGGCTGCATCCCACTACCACCAGTTATGCCAATTATCAGGTTACCTTCTACATAAACAGCCCCTCTAACTCCCAAGTATCAAGAATCAGTTCCTCCCCTCACCCTTTCAGGGTTAGTAACAGTACCGACTTGCTATTAAGCAGAAGGTACTATACGTATGTTACCATTTCAGTATACCCCACCCATATCCCTTTATTAAGATGTCATAATTTGCCTGTTCTGTTTGCTGCCAGGACCCTAATATGTGGAATATAATTAAATGTATTTTTATCTTTACTTGCCTACTCTAAAGAACAGAAAATCCTTTCTATTCATAGAAAATATTATGTAATCAAAACCAAATTCTCCCTATATGTAATCCTGATCAAAGTCTTTAATATCCAAACAGAAAATCAGTAAATCCAGGGGAGGGGCACCTGGGTGGCTCAGTCGTTAAGCGTCTGCCTTAGGCTAAGGATCTACCCCCGTATCGGCTCCCTGCTTAGCAGGAAGTCTGCTTCTCCCTCTCCCACTCCCCCTGCTTATATTCCCTTTTTCGCTCTCTCTCTCTGTCAAATAAATACATCAATCAATCAATCAATCAATCAATCAATTCAGGGGGGAGGAATGCAATTCAAATAATCCAACCTGCCAAAGACTTTCCCCTCCATTTACTTACAAGTCTTAAAATAGACTTCAGAGTCAGAACTCGTCTTGAATTCCTGCTCTAACATTCACTTAATGTCCTACAGCAAAGTATTTAACTGTTCTGTTCAGTGTTTTTTGTTTTTTTTTTTAATTTATTTATTTGTCAGAGAGAGAGCAAGCACAGGCAGACAGAGTGGCAGGCAGAGGCAGAGGGAGAAGCAGGCTCCCTGCCGAACAAGGAGCCGGATGTGGGACTCGATCCCAGGACGCTGGGATCATGACCTGAGCAGAAGGCAGCCGCCCAACCAACTGAGCCACCCAGGCGTCCCTCTGTTCAGTGTTTTATTCCAGGCACCTAGTACAGTGTTGATACATAGCAGGTACTTCATAAATATTTGTGGAATAAATGGACAAATGAACATACCTCTGCAAGACAGAATTTCCTCGCCTGTGAAATAAGATGATTATATCTACCTCACAATGTTCCTGACAAAATAAAGGAATAAAATTCCTTTACATATATTACATATGTAAAGGAACCTAAGTTTAGGGTCTAGTAAAGATCATTACTTTTCTACCCCAACTCAAATATCTCCTATAATCCTACCCTGTCTACGTGAAAGAATAATGTACCAATATCCGTACTTCTCAATCTTTCCTCAACATTCTTAAATACACCTTTGATAGCAGTACATGACATTAATAATACATTTAAAAGACTCTCTGTACAAGATTTAAAACAAAAACAGAACAAAACCTATGGCTTTTAACGGGTAGTTTAACAATACCATTTTTTTTACATATGTGATATTTTATGAAACACTTGCAAAAACATTCTGTCATGTATTCTAAACCTCAACAAATTCAACAAGAGGCCTTTCAATAGTTCCAATCAACCAGTTTAAGTTAAAAAAAATTTTAATTTTAAATGTCTTTTAAAAATATGAAGCCCACTATTTTTTAAGGTTATATACCTTAAATTCTCTAAGAATTTACAAATTATTGCAGAAGATATGATAAAAATGATTAACAAATCCAAGTTAAAATTCAGCTCTGAATTTGTTCAGGAAAATAACTGGTCTGTTCTTTTGCTTCTTTCTTAAAGATGTTCGTGAGAACAAGCAACCAAGCTGCTAATGTCCTATTCAATCTTATGAAAATCTCTCAACTTTTAATATCAAATCTCTTATGAAATATTACCCTCATACTTTGAAAAGACACTAGGTGGCATTAGAAACATGTTCCTCTTACAAAAAAGAAGAAACTAAGACTGCAAAAGACAGCAATTCTCAAATTGACAATGAATGATCTAAACTCCTATAAATCTTACTAAGTTGAATACTTCACTATTTTGCCCTTTCACATATAAATTTTTCATGCTCTCCTACGTTCCTTTTTGTTCTCTGTACTCTTTTGCATGATTTAACCCACAGCTTCTAAATCCCTATCTATAGCTCTAAAACTGATCTCCTTTACTCTAGGTGTTTATTTCTAACTCTTAAAAGGTTATCTAAGAAGTGGACATTCAAAAGAATAAAACTGCACCCCTCTATTTCACACCATATACAAAAACTAACTCAAAACGGATCTGTGAAGTAAATATCAAGATAAAACCATAAAACTCTTAGGAGAAAGCACAGGAGTATTATTTTCATGACCCAGGATCTGGCAATGTATTCTTAAGATGGGAGACCAAAAGCACGAGCAAAAAAAGAAAAAAATAAATCAGACTTCACCAAAATTTTTAAATTTTATACATCAAAAGATACTATTAAGAAAGTGAATGGGACGCCTGGGTGGCTCAGTTGGTTAAGCAGCTGCCTTCGGCTCAGGTCATGATCCCAGCGTCCTGGGATCGAGTCCCACATCGGGCTCCTTGCTGGGCAGGGAGCCTGCTTCTCCCTCTGCCTCTGCCTGCCACTCTGCCTGTACTCGCTCTCACTCCTCTCTCTCTCTGACAAATAAATAAAATATTTAAAAAAAAAAAAAGAAAGTGAAAAGAATATACAGAATGGGAGGAAATATTTGCAAATCAACATCTGATAAGGATCTAGTATCCAGAATATATAAAGACTCTTACAATTCAACAACAACAAAATTTTTAAACAGGCAGAGTACTTGAATAGATTTTTCTCCTAAAAATACATATAAATGGTTAAAAAAAGCACATTAAAAAAAGATGCTCGACATCATTAGTCATCAGGGAAATATAAATCAAATGAGATACCACTTCATAGCCACCAAGATAGTATAATAAAAAATAACAATTTTTTAAATGGAAAATAAGTGTTCGCAACTGTGTAGAAAAACTGGAATCCTTGCACATTGCTGGTGATGACGTAAAATGGTATAGCAACAGTATCCCAATTTCTTAACAAGTTAAAGATAGAATTATCATACGACCCCTCAATTTCCACCCCCTTGATTTAAACCCCAAAGAATCAAACATGTATACATACACTTATGTTCACAGCAGCATTATTCACAACAGCTAAACGGCAGAAACATTCCAAATGTCCATCAACAGATGAATGGATAAACAGTGTTAAATACATACAATGGGAAATTATTCAGTCACCAAAAAAATTAAGTACTAATACATGCTAGAATATAGGTAGACCATCCAAACATCATGTTAAGCCAAAGAAGTTAGACACAAAGGTTACAAAGGGTAGGATTCCATTTATAGAGAATATCCAGAACAGATAAATCCATAGAGACAGAATACACACTGATGGTTGCCAGAGGCTGAGTGGAAGGGGAAAGAGAAGTGCTTAATGAATAAGGGGTTTTACTTAGGAGTGACAGAAATGTTTTATAAATGAATAGAGGTGGTAGTTGCACAACACTGTGAATGTACTAAATATTCACTAACTGTTCACTTTAAAATGGCTACACTTATGTGAATTTCATCTCAATAAATTATTTATAAAAGCATACCTAGGGGTGCCTCGTGGCTCAGTAAGCTAAGCATCTGCCTTCAGCTCAGATCTGATCCCAGAGTCCTAGGATCTGGCTGCCACTGAGCTCCCTGCTAGGTGGGGAGCCAGCTTCTCCCTCTCCTCCTCATTTGTGCTATCTCTGTCACTATCTCCATCTCACTCTCTCAAAGGAATTAATAAAATCTTTCAAATAAATAAAATAAATAAATGGGTATCTATACCCTATGACCCATCATCAATATGCTAAGAAGCAGACTCATTAATTTCCTCTCCCAGCTTGTTCCTTTTCCTACATACCCAATTTCAATTAAAGGTACCACAATCTAACCCTCAAAGTTATAAATGAATTCATTCTTATTTCTTGATTCTCTTCTATCTAATCCAGCAGTTTCCCATGAGTATAACCTGTATTATAAATAACTGCTTCTATTACTATTTAAGGTATCTAAAGGCATGCAAATAAAGAATAACATTTAGTTCATACTTATGACAAATCTGGCACTATGTTATTTTACATGGATTGTCTCACTTTATCCTAACAACTCTATGAGAAAGCCCTATAATTATCTTGATTTTAAAGATGAGAACACAGATGATTAAAGTTCAGTGACTTCCCTAGGTTTATATGATTACTAAGTGGCAGGACAAGAACATGGAGTATAGGCCTACAGCTTTAGCTAGTATTTACACCCTTTGTAAAGTAGAAAGCATTCATAATCATTTCATTCAAATATATTTTCTTGAGTAGGAGTAAAAAAAGTAGAATTAATGGGTAAGCCCATAGGAGTTATTCGCAAGTATTACTTATCATGATTTCTGGATTTGTATCTCCAAAGGAGGTAGGGATATTTTTTGAAAATCCAAACAACAAAACCTATTATTATCTCTCTAATGATTTAACAATGTTACGTGACGCTCTCCATTTCACCTTATTGTAGATGCACTTCATTTTGTCTCTATCCCATTAAAAATTAATACTCAATAGCAAAAATTTTTTATAAAGTCAGATTTTTTTCCCTCTTATGACTTGTGCTACTTTTTGTACTCTTAAGAAATATTTACCTCACCCAATGGGGCACCTGGGTGGCTCAGTGGGTTAAGCCTCTGCCTTCGGCTCGGGTCATGATCTCGGGGTCCTGGGATCGAGTCCCGCATCGGGCTCTCTGCTCAGCAGGGAGCCTGCTTCCTCCTCTCTCTCTGCCTACCTCTCTGCCTACTTGTGATCTCTCTCTGTCAAATAAATAAATAAAATCTTTAGAAAAAAATGAAGAAAAAAAAAAAGAAATATTTACCTCACCCAAAATCAAAGACTTTCTCTTGTGGGTTTTTTTTTTTTTTTCAAGATTTTATTTATTTATTTGACAGACAGAGATCACAAGTTTGCAGAGAGGCAGGCAGAGAGAGAGGAGGAAACAGGTTCCCCACTGAGCCGAGAGCCCGACGTGGGACTCGATCCCAGGACCCCAGGACCATGACCCAAGCGGAAGGCAGAGGCTTTAACCCACTGAGCCACCCAGGCACCCTCTTGTGTTTTCTTATACATGTTTTATTATCTTATCCATTTCAAGTTAATTTTTGTATATAACATGAGGCAAAGGTCAAAGTTCTTTTTTTTCCCCCCATGTAAATTGCTCCAGCAACATTTGTTGAAAAGACTATATTTTCCCTACTTAATTACTTTGGCACATTTATCTATTTATGGACTTTATATTCTGTTCCAGTGATCTACATGTCTATCCTTATTTTGATATCACACTGTCTGGCTAACTGCACTTTTATAGAAAGTCATAAAATTGGGTGAAGTGATTCCTCTAAATTTTTTTTTAGAAGTATTTATTGGAGAGAGAGAGAGAGAAAGAGCATGAGCAGGGGGAAAAGAGGTAGAGGGAGAAGCAGGATCCCCACCAAGCAAGGAGCCTGATGTAGGGCTCGATCCCAGGACCCCAAGATCATGACCCAAGCCAAAGGCAGACGCCCAACCAACTGAGCTACCCAGGTGCCCTCAAGTTATTCCTCTAAGTCTCGTCTTCTTTTTCAATATTTTGGTTATTCTAGGCCCTTTGCATTTCAATATAAATTTGAAATCATCTTGTCACTTTCTGAAAAAGGCTGGGTTTTGTGTTTTTGTTTTTGGTTTTTTTTTTTAGATTCCATTTATTTATTTGACAGGCAGAGATCACAAATAGGCAGAGAGGCAGGCAGAGAGAGAGGTGGAAGCAGGCTCCCTGCTGAGCAGAGAGCCCGATGTGGGGCTCGATCCCAGGACTCCAGGATCATGACCCAAGCCGAAAGCAGAGGCCTTAACCCACTGAGCCACCCAGGTGCCCCAAGGCTGGGTTTTTAATAGGATTGCACTGAATCTATAAATCAATAGGGAGAATTTACATCTTGATATCAAGTCTTCTAATCTATTAACATACTATATCACTTTATTCATTTAGGCCTTCTTTAATTTTTCTCAGTAATTTTTTTTTAATTTATTTGACAGAGAGAGAGATCACAAGTAGGCAGAGAGGCAGGCGGAGGCGGGGGGGGGGGAAGCAGGCTCCAACCGAGCAGAGAGCCCGATGGGGGACTCAACCCCAGGACCCTGAGATCATGACCTGAGCCAAAGGCAGAGGTTTAACCCACTGAGTCACCCAGGCGCCCCTTAGTAATGTTTTATAGTTAAAATGTACTGGTCTTACAAAGGAGTTCTTAAGTTTATATTTACTTGTTACATATTTTTAAGCTATTTAAATAGTAGTGATTTTTAAAATTTCAATTTCTTTCATTGCTGGTATGGAGAAATACAATAGACTTTTGCTTTTTTCCATATATAAATTTTTGTATACAACATGGATAAGAAAATGAAAACGTGAGCCAGAGACAGGGATAAAATATTTAAGAGCATATCATCTGATATACAACTAGTATCAGAATAAACAAAGAACTCTTAAGACTCAGTAATAAGACAAACAGCTTAAAATTTTTTAACCAACAAAAGATTTGAACAGATACCTCATCACAGAAGATATATGAATGGCAAATCAACACACACACACACAAATAATTCGACCTTATTAGCTATCAGAGATGCAAATTAAAATCACAATTAAATACCCCTACACACCCATTAGGATGTCTATGATTAAATCAATAATACCTAATACTGACAATGATGTGAAGCAAATGTTAGTGGAAATGCAAAAATGTCACTTTAGAAAACAGTTTGGCAGTTTCTTAGAAAGATTAACTTACACTTTGGTATTTCTAGGTATCTCATTTCTAGGTATTTATCAAGCAGAAATGAAAGCTTAAGCCCACACAAATACCTGCACACAAACTTTCATAAGAGCTTTCTCAGTAACAGGCAAAAACTAGAAACAATCCAAAAGATCATCAACTGATGAATGGACAAAGTCTGATTATACCCATGGCAAAGGAATGTTTTCAGCAATTTAAAAAAAAAAAAAAAAAAGAACTGCTGATACTGAAAACAATGTGAGTGAATCTCAAAACCATTATGCTAAGTAAAAGAACTCAAGACACAAAAGATTACATACTATATGATCCCATTTGCAGGAGATTCTGCAAAAGGCAAAAATCACAATAATAGAGAACAGATCAGTGGTAGCCAAGGGCTGGGGCTGGGGAAGGGAAAAGACTACAAACAAGAGACAGGGAATATTTTGGGGTGATAGATATTTCAATACCCTGATTTTCTATAGCATATCATGTTTTGGTGATAGTGACACAATTATATACATCTGGGAAAGTTCACCAAATTGTATACTTAAAATGGGTGAACTTTATCCTGAAGTAAATGATACCTCAATACAACTGATTATGATACAGATACAGAGATTTTCAACTCTCACAGCAGAAAATGCAAAGCTACAGCTACAGATTGGCATTACTGAAAGGGGAAGTTGCTGAGTTTAGAATCTCTCAGTCACATAGAAGTGGGTAAAACAAAAATTTGTGGGTATTGCTCTTTGAAGTTGTTATATGATAATTAAAGAATAATCATGCCCATCAAAAGATGAATGGATAAAAAAGACATAGTATATACAAACAATGGAATATTACTCAGCCATCAAAAAGAATGAAATCTTGCCATGTGCAACAATGTGGATGGAATTAGAGGGTATTATGCTAAGCAAAATAAGTCAATCAGAGAAAGACAAATACCAATGATTTTACTCACATGTGGAATTTAAGAAACAAAACAGATGAGCATGGAGAAGGGAAGGAAAAATAAAATAAGACGAAAACAGAGAGGGAGACAAACCATAAGAGACTCTTAAACTACAGGAAACAAACTGAGGGATGCTGGAGGGGAAGTTGGGGGAGTGTAAGTGGAATGAACACTAAGGAGGACACTTGATGTAATGAGCACTGGGTGTTATATGCAACTGATGAATCACTAAATTCTACCCTTGAAACTAATAATACACAATATGTTAACTAAATTAAATTTACATTAAAAAATATTTTTAATCACAAAGATCTGAAAATGAATAAAGCTTAACCATATTTCAAATGCTTAAAATAAAAAGAATGGTATGAGAAGGTTCTAAGTAGTATGGTGGATTTTTTAATTCCTTCAAAAGTGTAGCCCAGGGACGCCTGGGTGGCTCAGTTGGTTGGACGACTGCCTTCAGCTCAGGTCATGATCCCGGAATTCCGGGATCAAGTCCCGCATCGGGCTTCCAGCTCCACACGGAGTCTGCTTCACCCTTTGACCTTCTCCTCACTCATGTTCTCTCTCACTGTCTCTCTCTCAAATAAATAAATAAAATCTTTAAAAAATAAAAAAATTTAAAAAAAAGTGTAGTCCATATATGCCCACCTCAAGAAAGTTCTGAGCTATTATTAAATTAAAAATACAATAGTTGTGCCTAGGTGGTTCAGTCCTTTGGGCATTTGACTTTTTTTAAGATTTTATTTATTTATTTGAGAGAGAGGGAAAGTACAGAGGGAGAGGGAGAAGCAGAGAGAATTGAGCAGAGCACTGATGTGGGACTCGATGCCAGGACCTGAGATCATGACCCAATTCAAAGGCACACGCCTAACCAACTGAGCCACCCAGGTGCCCCAAGGGCATCAGACTCTTGATTCCAGCTTGAGTCATGACTGAGCCTCTGCATTGGGCTCCACACTCAGCACCAAGTCTGTTTGAGATTCTCTCCCTCTCCTGCTGTCCTTCCTCTCCACTCTCTCTCTCTCAAATAAATAAATCTTAGAATAATTTTTAAAAATATAATAATAATGAAAACTTTAAACAATCAAAGTCATTGAACACCCACTAGAATGACTGTAATTAAAAAAAAATCATATTAGTGAAGATGTAGAGAAACGGGAACTCTCCTACATTGTTGGTGGGAATACAAAACAATTTTCAATGCAGCCATTGTAGAAAACAGGTTAGTGGTGCCTCAAAAGTTAAACACAGAATTACCATGATTCAGCAATTCCACTCCTAGTTATATATCCAAAAGAATTTAAACCGAGAACTCAACTACAAGGTAGATAAACCTCAAAAACATTATGCTAAATGAAACAGATCACAAATTACATGATTCCCTTTATATGAACTATCCAGATTAGGTAATCCATAGAGGCAGAATGCAGATTGGTAGATGCCAGGGATGGGATGAAGGTGGAATGGAGAGTGACTGCTTGATGGTTAGAGGTTTTTCTCTTAGGGTATATAATATCTTCGAACTTAACTCCAAAATTCAATCTGGTGTTGAGCTCCAGTTCTTTAAATCTTACTTTTTTCTCTGTTAAATCTGTTAAATCTCATTTGCTGGTTCTTCTTGAACCATCATTTCTGTTTTTGAGGTTCTGACTAAATGTATTCAACATGGAAAATGTGCCATCAGCATATGTGATAAGCATTCCTTCTATGTGTTTATTAAACGGTTATTAAATGATTATTAAGGACAAGAATAGAGATCTGTGTGACATCATTTCAGAATGGTACTGACACATTTAAAAAAAAATCAACCTTCTTTTGCAGACATTATACTTCAAACAAGTATTAATCCAACCAGCTGTAACATTAGCAAAGATATTCCAAAAAGTTCTTTACTCATTTAATAAGAAATTATACATTGCTTACTATGTGCCACATATAATGCTACATGTAGAGTGGAAACATAATGATGGACAGAGTCATTCTTTGCAAATGATCATTCCTATTGTTAAAAAGAAAACCACAGACTCAAAATGGCATCCCTTGGGTTAAACCTAAATTCAGAAAGACAATACCTAACCTAACTGTAGTTTCGAACCCCAACAATATAACCTTTAACCCATCTAAAGGACTTTCCTAGTCAATACTAGGAAATTTACTAATAGACTCCTCCTCCCCTTAAGAGGGCAACCTTGCCTAAATAATGCATTCCTGGGGCGCCTGGGTGGCTCAGTGGGTTAAAACCTCTGCCTTCGGCTCAGGTCATGATCTCAGGGTCCTGCGATGGAGCCCC
The DNA here is from genome assembly GCA_004024625.1 of Mellivora capensis. Taxonomy (NCBI): domain Eukaryota; kingdom Metazoa; phylum Chordata; class Mammalia; order Carnivora; family Mustelidae; genus Mellivora; species Mellivora capensis. Next base: position 75,650 of record PISX010001861.1, on the reverse strand, counting down.
ACATTGGGCTCTCTGCACGGCGGGGAACCTGCTTCCCTTCCTCTCTCTCTGCCTGCCTCTCTGCCTACTTGTGATCTCTGCCTGTCAAATAAATAAATAAAATCTTTAAAAAAAAATAATGCATTCCCTGCTAATAATAATAATCCTTCCTTTTTTCTTTGTATGCCCTCTTCCTTCCTTTAAAAACCTTTTTCTTGCTTAACTCCTTGGAGCTCCCTTCTACTTGCTAGATGGGATGCTGTCTGATTCATAAATCATTTAATAAAGCTAATTAGATCTTCAAATTTAGTTGGGTTGATTTTTGTTTTGTTTTTAACACTGTAAAGGCATCATTCCTATAAAGGCAATGTCTGCCAACAAAGTAAAAGAATCTCAAAAGCAAAAATAAGCAAAATAAGTCAATCAGAGAAAGACAAATACTGTATGAGTACTGTACATCTGGAGAATCGGTCAAACCCTACCAGTTAAAAGATTCTTGGGATTCACAATCCTCCTACTAAAATGCCAATATTCAGTACTGTTCACTGCTTAGGTCACCCTTTATACTGAGACATAAATTACTTGAATCCAACATTCTGATTTCCAAGAAAAAGCATTCAAGCCTACCTTCCAACTGCAATCTCTGTCTCTAGTTTCTCATTACCTATTTGTTAATCTCAATGAAAACTCATCCACTCAATTATTAATTATGATACATTATAATAACCATTAGAGGAAGCTATTGAAAGATAATCAAGTGAATGGCTAAACATTGGTGCTGCATAAATATTAGCCAAGTGAAAAAACTGGAAGACAAAGCTAAAAGAAGGTTAAAGGTATTGTAGAAGCACTGTGTGGTGACAGATGGGAGCTGCGCTTAAGGTGAACACAGCATAACATACAGACTTGTAGAATCACTATGTCATACACCTGAAACTAACATAACATTGTGTGTCAACTATACTTCAATTAAAAAAAAAACTAGAGAAAGAATAGACGTGATCAATTTGTCTTTGAAATAAGACTTTAAAGTGAAAAGCAGCCTGGAAAGGAAGAAGACTGAATACAGCATTCACATAATAAGGACACGAGAATCTTTAAACAATTGTTCATAGACGCATTATTCATCACAGTCAAAAGGGAGCAACAACCCAAATATCCATCAGCTGATAGACAAAATGTGGTATATCCATACAATGGAATATTATTCAATGATAAAAAGGAAGGAAGTACTTTCTTTTTTTTTTTTTTTAAGATTTATTTATTTATTTATTTGACAGACAGAGATTACAAGTAGGCAAGAGAGGCAGGCAGGGAGAGAGAGGAGGAAGCAGGCTCTCCGCAGAGCAGAGAGCCCGATGTGGGGCTCGATCCCAGGACCCTGGGATCATGACCCGAGCCGAAAGCAGAGGCTTTAACCCACTGAGCCACCCAGCCGCCCCAGAAGGAAGTACTTTCAGGCTACAGTGTAGATAGACTTTAAAAACATCATGTTAACTGAAAGAAGCCAGTCACAAAAGGCCACATATTCTATGAGTCAATTTGTATGAAATGTACAGAACACGCAAATGCACAGAGGCAGAAAGGAGATTAATGGTTACATAGGGCTGGGGGGATGGGAGGATAAAGAGCGACAACTAAAGGGTATAGGGATCCTTTCTGAAGTGATTAAAAATGTTCTAAAACTGACTGTACTGGGGGACCTGAATGGCTCAGTCATTAAACGTCTGTCTTCAGCTCAGGTCATGATCCCAGAGTCCTGGGATCGAGCCCAATATCAGGCTCCTTGCTCCACCAGAAGCCTGCCTCTTCCCCTCCCACTCCCCCTGCTTGTGTTCTCTCTCTCACACTATCTTTCTCCCTCTGTCAAATAAATAAACAAACAAACAAATAAAACCTTTAAAACTGACTATAGTGACAGCTCCATATATCTGTGAATATACTAAAAATCATTTAATAGTACAGTAACTGGGTAAATTGTGTCTTACATAAATTGTATCTCAATAAACTTTTAAAAAGAAAAAGGAATTCAAGAATATTCTACTTTGGTTGGCTTACGCTAAGACTCTAGCAACCTCAGTTCAGGAATTCCCTCTGAAAAAACACCTTAAAATAAAACATTCAGCTTTATTTTAGTGGCAATTAATTCTCAAATGGGTGCATGTTAGAACCAGTTATAATGCTTTAAAGAAAATACAGATCCCTAGGACCACCCCAGTCCCATTGGATCAAAATCTCTATGATGCAGGGTGCCTAGCTGGCTCATTTAGAAGAATATAACTCTTGATCTCAGGGGTTGTGAATTTGAGCCCTACTACGGGTGTAGAGATTACTTTGCTTTTAAGGTTTTATTTATTTGAGAGAGAAAGACAGAGCATGAACAGGGGGAGGGACAGAGGGAGAAGCAGACTCCCCAACACAGGACTCAACCCCAGAACTCTAGGATCATGACCTGACCCAAAGGCAGATGCTTAACTGACTGAGTCACCCAGGAACCCCAAGAGATTACTTTAAAATCTAAATTAATCAATCTCTATGATAGGGTATATATATACACATATATATATACATATACATACATATATACACACACACATATATATACATATACATATATATATATACCCTATCATATATATATATACATATATATATTTTTTTTTTAATTCCAGAGGTTAAAAGGAAGAAGATGTGGGGCTTTAATAGACATGCTGAGAACAAGTAAGGAAATCTGAATATAGTCTTTCTCTTAGATACTATTATTAAATTGATCTTAAACTTCTTGGATCTGATAATATACTATGGTTAAGAGATTGTTCTTGGTCTTACAAAAAATACTTAAGGGTGAGGTATCATAAGGTCTGTGACTTGCTTTGAAATGTTTCAGAGGAAAAAAAAATACATATATACACACAGATAAAGCAAATGTGGCAAAATGTGAGTTACAACCAAATTGACCAATTTAAGTAAATTTATGTGGATATTCACTGTATTTGAAATTTTCAAAATAAAAAGTTAAGGAGTGGAAAAATTCCTGATTCTTCCTATGGCCTAAAAGTCACAAACTTCAGATCATAAGGAAATCTTCTGACCCAAAAATTAACTTCCCACCTGCTATAAAGAAGACTCTTTTCCCTATCCCCACTTCCCAGAATGGACAAATGGACAAAGCTCTCTAATCTATAATGCCAACCCAAAAGATTTATAATCCTAAAGAATAGATGAGATTATATTTTAATGGGAACAAGCTTCTGTTACTGGACCCTGAAAATTACTTGTGTGCCTTGTCCTTTAGGAAGAATGTGAGATAAGCAGGAAGTCAAAGGGCACCTTCAATAGAAACTGAGGATAAAAGTGTAGAAGATGCAATTACAGGCAGAAAACAACCTGCCCGGACTACACAGCTTAACCTTTGTTAGATTCTGTCTATCATACAAATCCTAAAAGGCTCATTCTTACATTCAATATATACTGAACTGCCCACTATCCTATCCTCATAAACTAAATATGTGTATCACAGAACTATAAAGAAAACATAACTTCACAAGGTTAAGAATCCTGTCTATTACAAAGCTCTTTCCCATAGAGAGCCCGGGTGGCTCAGTCAGTTAAGCATCTGCCTTTGGCTTAGGTCATGATCCCAGGGTCCTGGGATCAAGCCCTGCATCAGGTTCGCTGTGCAAGGAGCCTACTTCTTCTTCTCCTTCCCCTCTTGTGCTCTCTCCCTATCTCAGTATCTCTCGAATAAATAAATAAAATCTTTAAAAAAAAAAAAAAGAAAAGAAAAGAAGAAAAATATATTCATTCAATCAACCATATTAAGTCTTTTTCTTGACTCTCCGTACCTAATCAGTACAGTGACCACATGAGAGCAATCAGAATATATTCAATTAAATCCATTCTTTTTCTATACTTTACTTTGAAAAATTAAACTATCAAAATCCTAAAAAGAAAAATAATAAATGTGGCCATGGCAATCAAGAATTTGTTCATAGAGCAAGGGACAGTCTTTACCAACACTTACCAAGCCAGCAGTAAGAGAAGGAGCAGATTGTCCAAGGGACTGGTTCCTCATTCGAACCAGGTTTGATGCTTCTCCTGAAGACTGCCAAGTCACCTGTCCCACACTGCTATGTACACTGCTGGACAAGGGGAGCAGCTGCTTACCTTCAAACACAAAGTTTGGAAAACATACTTGTAATTATTAATGAATGAATGAAAATATACAATGATATCAAGTGGATAAAATTATAGTGATCCAAAATAAAATGAAGTTCTGCCATATTCATTTTAGAATCTGTAGCCCTTTAAAAAATTCCAGCTGTCTTGGTGGAAAGGAGAATTGTAAATAGAGTACTGAAACTGAATTGACTATTTAAATTCTCTGTAATATCCACCACCATGCCAGTACCCAAACCTGACATCCAACCTAGCAGGCTTTTTCTAGTCCCTTCCATGCTACTTAGTTTCTCACCAGCTCAATGCAACATGAGTGGAGCTGACGGTTTCTCCTAGACAAGTTTGGCCCTCAGGTTTTCAGAAGATGAACAAGGAATCTATAATGCTCTGGCCAGACTTCATGTGTTCAGTCCAGGTTGACTGACTGACTGCCTTAATCCCAAAGACTACAAGAGTCACTTACAAAAGACAGAGTACCTAGAATTTCAATGACCTTCTAATTGAGGTACAAGTCCTATTTCAATCTCTTCCTTCGTAATGTTCCTCAACACTGCTAGTGATTTAACCAAAACAAACATGATATCATTCCGTGCCCTAAAAAAACTTCTTATGACTCCCTACTATTCAAAATTAGCCAAACTAAGCCTCGTGGCTTAGTCGGTTAAGGTGCTGCCTTCGGCTCAGGTCATGATCCCAGGGTCCTGGGATCCATCCCGTGTCTGGCTCCTTGCTCGGCAGGGAGACTGCTTCTCTCTCTGCTTCTGCCTGCCACTCTGCCTGCTTGTGCGCATGCTTTCTCTCTCTCTCTCTGACAAATAAATATATAAAATCTTAAAAAAAAAATTCTTCTTAATCTTTACTTCTGTCTCCCTTCCTCCAACCTTTATATATACTCTTTATATATACCCTTTATATATACTTTATATGTACCCTTTATCTATATATACCCTTTATATATACTCCATTATTTTTAAATATACATTTAAAAATTTATGTAAATATACACATTTTCTTTAAAATAAAAATTGATATCATATGCCATACACTTCCTTTCTCCTTTCTTTATTCAATAGGAAATGTTGAACATTTTTCTCCTGACTACATTTTGAGATGCCTCATTATTTTTAATGGGTTCAGTATGTCATTTTGTAGAGATACTTTAATTTCTTTAAATTGTAATAAACGTTTATCTTATTTTCAGTTTTATTCTGATGAACATTGCTAGGTGAGCATTCTGGTTTATTTTTTCATTATACTACATTACTACAGGTGGAATGCTGGGTCCAAACATATTCAAATTAAAATTTTAGTCAGTTTTGCTAAATTGCCCTCCAAATAATTTGCATCACATTTTGTTTGCAATAAAAGGGAATGTTGTACCAAAAACAAAACTAAAAACTCCTTTTGCTCACACCTTTATTACAGTGGGTATTTCCGTGTTGAATAGGATTTTGCCAGGAAGAGGAAAAGGTTTTCAAGTGAATTGGGTGATCAAGATAAATCCAGGTGAAAATGCAGGGCATAATATTGAAGTTGAGTGAGCAAAGGGGTGTGGAAGAGTTGAAGGAGATGAGGCCAGGAAGATAATCTGGATTTATGGAGGAGGATCTCTTTAGTTTTTAGTTTTTTGTTTTTTGAGATTATTTATTTATTTATTTGACATAGATCACAAGTAGGCAGAGAGGCAGGCAGATAGAGAGAGAGGAGGAAGCAGGCTCCCTGCTGAGCAGAGAGCCCGCTGTGGGGCTCAATCCCAGGACCCCGGGATCATGACCTGAGCTGAAGGCAGCACCTTAACCGACTAAGCCACGAGGCGCCCCAAGAAGAACTTTTTACTTTGACATAATGCTGGTCTTTGAACTCAAATTTTTTATTACTGGCATATTTACTTTATTAATCAGAAAAATGCAATGTTTTTTAAAAATCTAGTTATCTTCCAAGTCTGTGTGCAAATGTATGCTTTACCAGAAAGTCTTCCCACAAAACCCTCTACAAATAGTCCCCTACTCAAAACTTCCATTAAGACCAGAGTAGAGACAGCCTGTCCGCTTCCCTTCTACAAATGTTGCTAAGTTCTCCAGATCATCTGCCTATCCTCATCTATATATTCTAAAGGAAAGCTAGCTTCTTGACTTACCCTATACACATAAACAAAGGCTAGTATCATAACTCTATCTCCCTTCAAAATAAGGGCTTGCTAGGGAAAGAGATTTATGCACCTGCAAAAGAAACCCATTTGGACATATACTAGTCTGGCCTTGAAATGTACGAAGGATTGCCAAGAATTTGAGGAAAACAAACAACATAAAACAGAAGCAACAATATAAACAAATGGAGAGACTAGCCCTTTAGTAGAGAAATAACTCAAAAAAAAAAAAAAACAACTTAAAACTTCTAATTATTCTCACAATGATTCAAGAAGTTAATATGTAGGGGCACCTGGGTGGCTCAGTGGGTTAAGCCTCTGCCTTCGGCTCAGGTCATGATCTCAGGGTCCTGGGATCAAGCCCCACATTGGGCTCTCTGCTCGGCAGGGAGCCTGCTTCCTGCCCTCTCTCTCTGTCTGCCTCTCTGCCTACTTGTTATCTCTCGCTCTGTCAAATAAATAAATAAAATCTTAAAAAAAAAAAAAGAAGAAGTTAATATGTAAAATATTCCCCATTAAATATGGCTGAATGATCACACACTTTTAACTTTTGTCACCCAGGACAGTAAATGAAAATAAAGAAGTAAAATAAACAAAGGCTATAATGAAGGAGGGGGGAGTAACTGAGGAGATGAATAAAATTTGGGGAAAACCTAAAACAGACAGATGAATCGTAACCAATGGAACTGGGCAAAGAAAGACACAAGGTGGGGCACCTGCCTTCGGCTCAGGTCATGATCCCAGGGTCCTGGGATTGAGCCCCGAGTCGGACTTTCTGCTTGCGGGGGGGAAGCGGGGAGCCTGCTTCCCTTCCTCTCTCTCTCTGCCTGCTTCTCTGTCTACTTGTGATCTCTGTCTGTCAAATAAATAAATAAAACCTTTAAAAAAAAAAAAAAGAAAGAAAGACACAAGGTAAAATAAGCATAGAGGAGGCTGCAGTTAAATGGCAGTTAAATGAGATAGTAGGCTACCCTGCAAAATCTCAGTTAAGTTCAGTACTCAGAAATGCAAGCTACCAAAGAGGATATAAAGTTAAGATGTAAGGCTAAACTCAGATTAACTGAAAATCTATAAAGAATCAAACACAACCACATTCCCACATTGTACCACCCAGTACCCAATAGCCAATTACTTCAAAGGATAGAAGGAATATGGCATCTCGAGCAAAGCAATGGATTCTGGTTATTAGGTGCTCAAAAGAGTTGATTCAGAAACAAAATAAAACTTTAAAAATTTTTTAATACAAAAATCAAAATTCTATTTACTCAGACAGTATTTATAAGATTACCTTATAATACCTCCTTGAAAGGACAGAATACTATGAAAGCAAAAAATGGCTCTATGTGGTTAAATGCCTGGCAAAATAACAATTTCAATCAAAGAGTGGAAAGATAAAGCCAAGGGAATACCCCTGAAAAGGGACAAAAATAAGAAGGAATTTAAAACTGGAAAGGAATACAGGAGGATTTTATTTTCTTCTCTACTATCTTTTTAGCTGAGGCCAGTGGATTCTTTAGTAGTGTATTGATTGCTTAAAATTGTGTCACATTTTAATTGTTTCCTATTTGGACGATGACTTCCTTGTATTATTTCTTCCCCTTGAATTTTTTAAAGACTTTTCTATGGGGAAGGTGGGGAGGCACTGTAGGCTTTGGAATAGATTTTGAAAATAGGAAAAAGAAAATTAAAAAAAGCAAAGGATCTGAGGTCCACAGAATAAGCAGAGAGCAAACGTCAAATTCGAAAGGAAAAACCAGTGATAGTGGTCAACTACGAAATATCTAGCAGGTTGAGGCTACCATTCAGATATGTCATGAGGAAATAGTAAAGAGAGGAAGATGGCCTTACCCATAAGTGTTCTATACAAGACTACAACCAGAGAAGAAGGTGTCAAGATGCCAAGTCAGTTGATATACCCTTAAATGTAAGTGATATACACTTGAATGTATGGACAATACAGTTGCACATTTCTTAAAAAACAAAATTAGATACTCACCTGACAGCGAACTGGCCAGGCTTCCTCTCCGCAACTTACAGTCATCCTGACTAAGTTGTCGTTGGAGTTTAGCTTTTCCAGTGGATGAAAATATGTCAGGATTACTGAGCTTCCTAAAAAGCAGGGGACTAAGTCCAGCTATCACATCCTTTAAAGAGAAAAAAAGGTAAAATATAAGTCTGTAATGTCTTTTCTAAAAGTGTAAGGTCTTTATATCAAACATCTCTACAACATTCATTGCAGTTAAAAAGTGCCAGCATTTTGTACTTTCTGCTCAACAGCTAAAGTCAGAAACATATTTCTTAGTAAAAGCTGTTTGGGTATGCTATGAAGGCTGTGGGACATTGATTATAAAATGCCAAAGGGGCACCTGGTGACTCAGTCGGTTGAGCATCCAACTCTTAGTTTCTTCTTTTTTTTTTAAGATTTTATTTATTTATTTGACAGACAGAGATCACAAGTAGGCAGAGAGGCAGGCAGAGAGAGAGGAAGGGAAGCAGGCTCCCTGCCGAGCAGAGAGCCCGATCCGGGGCTCAATCCCAGGACCCTGGGATCATGACCTGAGCCGAAGGCAGAGGCTTTATTTAACCCACTAAGCCACCCAGGCACCCCCAACTCTTAGTTTTGACTCAGGTCTTGATCTCAGAGTCATGGGATCAAGCTCCAAGTCAGGCTCTGCACTCAGCAGGGAATCTGTTTGAGATTCTCTCTCCCTTTCCCTCTGCCCCTCCCCCACCCTCTCCCTCTCTTACCCCCTCAAAAAGAAAGTAAAAAATAAGTCTTTTTCCATAAAGAGTACATGTCTAGTTATGTTTATTTATTTACTTTTCTCCTTCTATTCACTCTTCCTATATCTAGTAAAAAAAAGCATATTTTCATTTTTAAAAAATCATAAATGGCAGAACTTCCTCTACCTCTTATACAAAGTTAGAAATGCCTCTAACATTCAATTAATGCTAAAATAAAATATAGAGCTTTCTTTATAGGTCTATAATAGGAGCTAAATACATTCCAATGAAAAAGTATGAAGTACTCTGGAGAAAATGCAGACAATATGAAACACTGAAAGGGTCTCCCTTTTGCCTTTATTTTAATCCAGTTCATCCCAATCTATCTCAGTGCCTGCTCCTCTTCACTCTAAGCAATGTTCAACATATCATCAAGATTCAGACATTTTGGGGGCACCTGGGTGGCTCAGTCAGTTAAGCATCATGATCAGGTCACGATCCCAGGATCCTGGGATAGAGCCTCACATCAGGGAGCCTGCTTCTCCCTCTCCTCCCAGCTTGCGCTCTCTCTCACTATCTCTGTCACTATCTGTCTCTTTCGCTCTCTCTCAAATAAATAAATAAAACCTTAAAAAAATTCATACATTGTGAAGCAAACGCTCACCTAATTAGTGACTAAACTATTTTGAAAAAAATAAGGCAAATGAGACATATTTTTCATATTTCAATGAAGGAAGCTATAACAAACAGACAAGTTGCACATCAAAGTGATATGGACGGTACAAAGACAAAAATGAGAAACATAAAAAGAAATAACTAAAATCTATGTTCCTTCCGTGTGAAGAACAAGACTCAAGTAACTAGTAAAAGCCACAGAGGGGGGAAAAAATGGGAAAATGCCAGCCTCCTTCAGATTAAAGGAAAAAAACAAAACAAAACAAAAAACCCTCTAAGATCATACGGTGTGACTGATGGGTTAAAAACCTGGGAAAGTGCCAATATTGGTTGGTGATGGCTACCCAGAATATAATTTATATATGCCCAAGGGGAAAAAAAAATGTAAAGTTAAATAAAAACAACAGAAGAAACAAGGAAACAGTATTTTTTAAGTTGGTAGTAAATGGGGGCGCCTGGGTGACTCAGTGGGTTAGCTCAGTGGGCTGAGCTAAATAAAGTGCCTTTAGCTCAGATCATGATCTCAGGGTCCAGGGATCAAGCCCCACATCAGGCTCTTTGCTCAGCAGGGAGCCTGCTTCCCCCTCTCTCTCTGCCTGCCTCTCTGCCTACTTGTGATCTGTCTAATAAATAAATAAAATCTTTTAAAACAAATAAATAGATTGGTAGTAGATGGATAAAATGATAAGGAGGGATATTTAGGCACTGAATCATTAAAGCATATGATGTGTCAAGATAACTGTAACAGGGATTGGGAGGGAGACAAACCATAAGTGACTCTTAATCTCACAAAACAAACTGAGGGTTGCTGGGGGGAGGGGGGAGGGAAAGGGTAGTGGAGTAATGGACATTGGGGAGGGTATGTGCTATGGTTAGTGCTGTGAAATGTGTAAACCTGGCGATTCACAGACATGTACCCCTGGGGATAAAAATATGTTTATAAAAAATAAAAATTATAAAAAAAAAAAAAGATAACTGTAACAGAGTGAGCAGGGAGGTAGAATTGGAAAGGCATACCTAAAACAGAAAGAAGGCAGTAAGAGAGCAGTCTACATTCCCACCATTTGGTGTGTCAAGAATGAAACTGTAGGGACGCCTGGGTGGCTCAGTTGGTTAAGCACCTGCTTTCGGCTCAGGTCATGATCCCAGCGTCCTGGGATCGAGTCCCGCATCGGGCTCCTTGCTTGGTGGGGAGCCTGCTTCTCCCTCTGCCTCTGCCTGCCACTCTGTCTGCCTGTGCTCGCTCACTCTCTCTCCCTCCCTCTCTCTCTCTGACAAATAAATAAAATCTTAAAAAAAAAAAAAAAAAAGAATGAAACTGTACCTATGAATCAAGGACAAACCATGGAAGGAAGCCAGGTTTGGGCACTAATGCTGATAACCCACCAAAAAGAGCTGGCCATTCACACAGGCAACACCCTCAGCAACCAGCTTTCGGTGGAAGAAAATAAGAAAGCCCTGAAAGATATCAAGCATTGAAATATCTCACAATATGGAGAAGGAAAGGTCTCATTCTCAAAATAACTTACAAATGAGCTACATCAGGGAGTCAGCACTGGAGTGCCTGCTACAGTGTATGGATGAGCAATTAGTCTTAGCCAGAAAAGAAGCAACCACCAATACAGGACTAGACCACTATCAATTAAGAGAAAGCCCTGTCCTTTTCAATCATCCTATTTCCTAGAACATACCAAAAGAAAAAAAGCTAGAAAACAGGAAAGTAAAAGTAAATCATGCTCTTTCTTATTCTAAGTCTAAGTCATGATCTCAGGGTCCTGGGATCGAGCCCCGCATCAGACTCTCTGCTCAGCAGGGAGCCTGCTTCTCCCTCTCTCTCTCTGCCTGCCTCTCTGCCTACTTGTGATCTCTCTCTGTCAAATAAATAAATAAAATATTTTAAAAATACTTTGTCTTAATTGGTAGAGATCTAGTCCTGTGTTGGTGGTGGTGGTTGTTCCTTTTGTGACTAAAACTAATTGCTCATCCATACACTCTGTAACTTACTCCTTTCTCTTTTAATTCAGAGTACTGAGTTGCAGCTATTTTGCCTATTGCCCTGGGAGTCCTCACAAAGATTCACTCTCTGTGTCTTCGCTCAGAACCATCTCCCTCCTCCACAATACCAAAGCAAATCTCATTAACTTTACCCAGAAAGCTAGTGTTGTGCTTACACTGTACCTGTGCTGTTAAGGATAGGATTCAAAGTAAAGGATTCACAGCTGAAACATGGAGTCTACACTCAAAGACTAAAAACTTGGATTAACTCTCATTAGGAATTGTCTTGCCTACCTTCACCTACCAAAGACTGGTAGGTGAAAAGAATTCTGTACCTTGTGGCAGATTCTTCCTGATCTACCCTACCAAGAGTGGAACCCAGGTGCCACACTAATCAAAGTCCATCCCCTTAATCCATATCAAAAAACCTTTGCTTATCTATACGTAAGTGTATATATGTATACACATATATAAACATGAACTTTGACCCATACCTCAAGCATATAAAAAACAGACAAAAATTAAATGGGTCATGAATCAAACTATAAAATCTAAAAGTATAAAACTTCAGAAGAAAATACAAGAGTAAATTTTTGTTACTTTGAGAGTTCTTAGATAAGATACAAAACATAAGTTTAAAAAGAACAAATTTTGGGGCACCTGGGTGGCTCAGCAGGTTAAAGCCTTTGCCTTCAGCTCAGGTCGTGGTCCCAGGGTCCTGGGATAGAGCCCCATATCGGCTCTCTGCTCAGCAGGGAGCCTGCTTCCCCACCCCCCACCCCCCCCACTCTCTCTCTGCCTGCCTCTCTGTCTACTTGTGACCTCTGTCAAATAAATAAATAAAATCTTTAAAAAAAAAAGAACAAATTTATAAATTAAACTTTATCAAATTTAAAAACTACTACTCTTAAAAAGATACTGTTAAAAAATGAAAACAAATCACACACAAGGAAAAAATACTTGCAAAACACATGTGAGAAAGGACTGGCATTGAGTATAGAGAGAGATCTTTCAAAATTCAATAAGAAAACACATAAGCCAATATAAAACATGAGCGAAAGACTGAACAGACACTTAAACAAGAGGCAACTATGGCAAATGAACACACAAAACCATCCTCAACATCATTTATCATTAGGGAAACAAAAATTAAAATCAAATGAGAGGTAAAAAAAAAAAAAAATCAAATGAGAGGCAAAAACAAAAACAACAGCTGCAAGCTAACATCCCCCCACAGAAACAATTGAAAAAGCACGCAGAAAATGTCAGAACCACCTTTGTCAGAATTCTGGGAAATAGTCAAAGGTTTATAGCCAAGAAAATGCTGAACCAAGAAGTTAACTTGAAAACAGTAGGAAAACAGGGCGCCTGGTTGGCTCCACTGGTTGGGTGTTGGGACTCTTGGTTTCGGCTCAGGTCACGATCTCAAGGTTGAGGGATCCAGTCCCACTTTGGGATCTGCACTCACCAGGGAGCCTGCTATAGATTATCTCTCCCTTTCTGTCTCCCTCTACCCCTCTACCCCACTCATGCGCACACATGCGCTCACTCTCTCTCTAAAATAAGTCAATAAATCTTTTTTAAAAAATAATAGTAGGACAGCTTTGTGGCATTTTCACTTGCCCTTGCCCACCCACTTCTAGATAGGGTCTGCAGATGTCAACTGGTGTTTCCAGTGCAGGACCCTGACCCCTGGTTCCGAAAGGAACACAACAGACCTTGTTTGCAAATTATTGTTTATATCTATTCTAACTTGTCTGGGGCTACCTGAAGGACTGACACAAGGCATACCTTTATTTCACCTAACTCTGAATCTGTTCATGATGGAAAAGCAGAAGGTACTGCTCAAAAACACTATGAAAAGATCCAACCACCCACAGCGACCTGGGCCAAAAGATTATAAATGAGACATAAAATAAACTGCCTAAAATCTGGGAGGAAAAGAGAAGAAATTTTTTGGGAAATTGGGGCAATTAAAAATACCTGTGTATATAGGATAATTCAGAAAACCCAAGGCAGGGACACCTGACTGGCTCAGCAGTAAGAGCATAGGCTTTTGATCTCAGGATCCTGAGTTTGAGCCCCATGTTAGGTGTGGAGATTAAATAAATAAAGTTGGGGGGTGGGGGGAGAAAGCCCTGGGCTAAATGAATGCTCAGGGAAGACCTGAAAAGACTTTAAGCTTTCATCTCAGCCTGATCTCTAGTCTGGCTAAGCACAGAGTCCATCTGCAAAAACCCTGGAGGAGGTATGTTTGTTTAGCTCCTGGTGATCAAGGCAGTCTCCATCAAAACACAAGCTAAAAACAGAGACTTCAGCACCACACAGAGCAAGGAATTCAATTTCTGAGGGGAGGGGGGGAAGTTGGGAAAATTCACTAGATAAATGGACAACTACAGCCTTCAACAATCAAAAAATGACAAACTTAGAGAAAGGGGAGAAGGTGATTTCCAGAGTTACCAACATTCAAATGTCCATTTTCAGCAACAACAAAAGCACAAGACATACAAAGAAATGAAGAAGTATGGCCCATTCAAACAATCAAAATAAATTAACAGAAACCATGCCTGAGGAAGCCCAGCATTAGACCTAACGATAAACTTTAAATGCCTGTCTTAAATATGCTCAAATTGTACAAATGAAAATCCAAAAAACTGCATGAAAGAAAAACAAGGTTGCATTTATCAGACACTCAAGGAAAGACAATGTGAGCCAAGGATTTTATACCCAGGATAACTAACCTTCTATGTAAAAGGCACAGGCAAACTGTTATCAATATAAAATAACTCTGAATACTCTTCCAATAAGACCTTCCTAAGGAATCTACTAGAGAAGAAGATTCATACAATCAAAATAACTAAAATGATATTACTATGGTGATTAGCATTAAATATACAGTCATTTGTAGAATAAATAAATGTACATTAAAAGGGAAAGTACAATACATAATGACTATATAATTTGAAAGGGTAGATGTAGGTCAACCACAAAATGGAAAGGGGAAGGTAGAGACAGCTTATTCAAAATAAAGAGTTCTCATTAATCATCATTGGTGATAGTATATTAGTAATGTCATTAAAGACATATTTAACATATGACAAAGTAAATGAATAATTCCTGGATATTCTAATTGCTGGTTCAAAACCCTCTCAGGAGCTTCCCAGATATAATCTGAAACTGACCCCTGTACTCAGAGGGCAGGGAGAGGCAGAAGAAAGAGACAGAGAACTCCAAGTTGGTAGGTGGCAGTGTTATTAAGCAAAGGGAACTTACATACGAGGCTTGTCTTAGGAGCAACAAGAAAAATGGATCCGGACACCCGCCCGCCAGATCTTGGTTTATAGAGACTTTAACTAGGTGCGGTCACGTGTACCATGCAGGTGTTTTCAACACTACATCACTATCTCAAGGCTATGTCCTTGGAGCTGCCTGTGGAACAAGGAAAGGCAAGTGGAACCCATATCCTAAGGACAGAAGGTTGGAGGTAAGGAACCTCCCAGAACCCAGGTCCAGGTTCACAGGTCAACCAGTCACACCTTTTTGATGACATTCCCCAACACTCAATTCTTTCACCCCCTGAATCTTTGGAAATATGATTCTTGGTACAGAGGAGAAGATATACTAATGTAATATATAGGAGATTAAGTTTAAAAAAAGAAAACTCTGTAGTTCTTTGCAAATATACTGTTATGTATTTTTGACAACGTAGTTATGTATTTTTTAACTGCACCCACTGAAAAGTTGTAGAAACAATGACCAACATAATAGCAGGGTCCTGAGATGGAGACCTGCCCTGTGTCTGGCTACGCACTCAGAGGGTCGTCTGCTTCTATCCCTCTCCCTCTGCCCCTCCCCCTCAAATAAATATGCAAATCCTTAAAAAAAAAAAAAAAAACTATTAGGATCAGGTCCAAAAGCCTAAGGAATGAACAATGCTCTTTTCCAGACAATAAGACAATCTGAGCTTCAATTAGTACAAGAACACTTTATATATGGGTTGAAACACAAATATATTTAAGTGTATGACCACACTGATAATAAGAAACTAATTAACTGGTCACCTTCTGAAGATGACAGGGAACCAATCTGTTATCTTAAAAACAGGTAATTTTAAAAGAAAGAATCAAGTGTTTCTTAGATGTACTATACCACTGAGAACTAAATAATACACGAAAGGAAGCATCTCCTTAAAATGTTATTCCATATAGTGATTGAAAACAAAATGACAGAATTGCATCACCATTTTGCAACTCCCAACTACTGAATATTGGCAATGAGCATCAACAACTGCTAAAATCAAAGAGCAAACAGCAGATATTATTACATGCCTCCTGTTGAAAGACCACACAACCATCCATAATCTTGCCAAAGGAACTGAACCTAAGGCTGATGAAAGCTCTGTATCCATCTGCAAACTGCAAGAAATACAAAGGACAAAGAAACATTCTAAAATACATCTAAGTATGCAAAGCTACACTGTGGGAAACTCTATATGTCAAACACCTCGGGGGTTTTCAACATATAAATTTTCAGGAAAAGGAAGACATGGAAGGGAAACCAACTAGATTTTTTAAATGGGCAAGACTAAATTGTAATACTTTAGATGCAAACTTACAAGGAAATGCACGGAAATTATTACTTTTTAAGTCAGGACAGTGATTACTTTTGGAGGTAAGGTGGGGCTGTGATTGAGGTGGGACACAGGGAGAGGAATTTCTAGAATGGCTGGCAAAATCGTTTTTCTTTTTTTTAAGGACTTTATTTATTTATTTATTTGACAGAGACACAGCAAGAGAGGGAACACAAGCAGGGGCAGTGGGAGAGGAAAAGGAGGCTTCCCACTAAGCAGGGGCTCAAACCCAAGACCCTGGGATCATGACCTCAGCTAAAGGGAGACACTTAATGACTGAGCCACCCAGGCGCCCCCAAAATCATTTTTCTTAACTTGGGTAGTGGAGTGATTGTAAGGGTGCTCATTTCATAATAATTCATTAAGCTATACATTTGTTTTGAATGCTTTTCTGTACTTGTTATATTTTACAATAAAAAGGCTAAAAAGAAAAAAGGAAAGAAGAAAAAATAATCACAAAACAAGTAGCCTGCTATAAAAGTAAGGGTATATTCTGCTACACATGAAGTTAGAGCAGTGACAAAAAACAAGCACTATAAAAAACACAGAAACATTTAGTGAGATCCCATACAAACAAGAAATTCTAAATCTTGATTTAACAATGAAAACAACACTACACAATAGACACTCTTATCCTTATTTCATATTCAAACTTACTAAACTACTGGGAAAATTCAAACTTAGTCCAAAGCATGCTTTTTCTCCATGTTACATTTAAATGACACTAATAAAGAATTCATAACAATAAGAAAAATAAAAAGAAACAGTCTATAGACAAACAAGAAAGTATGTGGATAAGGAAGTCACAAGACAAAAAATCCAAATAATAGATATAAGGGGAAAATCTAAGTAACATATATAATTCACTAGCAATTAGGGAAATATATTTAAAACACTGACATGGGGACGCCTGGGTGGCTCAGTTGGTTAAGCGGCTGCCTTCGGCTCAGGTCATGATCCCAGCGTCCTGGGATCGAGTCCCACATCGGGCTCCATGCTTGGCGGGGAGCCTGTTTCTCCCTCTGCCTCTGCCTGCCACTCTGCCTGTGCTTGCTCGCTCTCTTTCCCTCTCTCTCTGACAAATAAATAAATTTAAAAAAATAAAATAAATAAAAATAAAAAAAAATAAAACACTGACATGCCAAATAAACCTAACAAATTACAAAAACATAATAACCTGATAACACCAAGAGTTGGCAAAGACATAGAGAAACATCAGTGGCCAAAGTGCAAATTGGTACAATCACTGTAGAAAGTAATTTGGCAAAAAAATCCAGTAAGAGGCAGGGAGCCTGCTTCTCCCTCTGCCTCTGCCTGCCGCTCTGTCTGCCTGTGCTCGCTCTCTCTCTCTCCTCTCTCTCTGACAAATAAATAAATTTTAAAAAAAATTTTTTTTAAATATCCAGTAAGAAAAACTCCTACAAATATGCACAAGGAAATAAGTACAAGGATATTTACTGCAGCACTGTAATAGGGAAAATGAAAATGACCTAAGAGTCCATTATTATAAGAATGAATAAACTCATTTATTCATTAAAAATTAATGAAACTGGGGGTGCCTGGGTGGCTCAGTCGTTAAGCATCTGCCTTCAGCTCAGGTCATGCTCCCAGGGTCCTAGGATCAAGCCCCACATCAGGCTGCCTGCTCGGTGGGAAGCTTGCTTTTCCCTCTTTTACTCCCTCTGCTTGGGTTCCCTCTCTCGCTGTGTCTTTGTCAAATAAATAAATAAAATCTTAAAAAAAAAAAAAAAAGAAGTTAAAAGTAGTTTTTACATCTGTAAATGGTTGGAAAACAAATCAAAGAACACTATTTCATTAAATATTTTCAATATGAAGAATATGAAAATTATATAAAATTCCAATTTCAATGTCTATATTATAGGAACATAGTGCAGTTACCTATTTACCTATTATCATATAGATGCTGTCATGCTACAAAAGAAATGAGTAGTTAAGAAAGAGACAGTAAGGGGCGCCTGGGTGGCTCAGTGGGTTAAAGCCTCTGCTTTCGGCTCAGGTCGTGATCCTGGGGTCCTGGGATCAGAGCCTGCTTCCTCCTCTCTCTCCCTGCCTGCCTCTCTTGCCTACTTGTAATCTCTGTCTGTCAAATAAATAAATAAAATCTTTAAAAAAAAAAAAAAGAGACAGTATAACAAAGGCTAAAATATTTATTATCTGGCCCTATAGGGAAAAAGTTTGTTGATCCATGATATACATAATTTTCAAAGACAATGATGAGAGAAAAAAAGGAAGAGTGAAAGGACAGATACAGCAACACATAATTTATATAAAATTTTAAAACAAATACTGCTACATCTTACTTATAAATATCTTTTGTAATGGATTTTCCCCCCACTTGTGCAGCATCAAATACACACCACTTTCAGGATAGTGGTTTCCTCCTAGAGGAGGGAAGGGATGCTAACAGTAACTGTATTTACTTCTTTAAAATCTAAAACAGGGGCACCTGGCTGGCTCTGTCAGTGGAACATGCAACTCTTGATCTCAGGGTTGTGAGTTTAAGATCCACATTGAGTGGAAAGATGACTTAAAAGTAAAATTAAAAATAAATAAAATAAAAGGGGTTCCTCGCTAGCTCAATCGGTTAAGTGTCTGCCTTCATTTTGGGTTGTGATTCTGGGGGGTCCTGGGATTAGGCCCCGTGTTGGGTTCCCACCTCAGCAGGGAGTCTGCTTCTCCCTCTCCTTCTGCCCTTCCACCCACAGTCGTCCACACACTCTCGCTCTCTTGCTTTCTCTCAAATAAATAAAACCTTTTTAAAAAAGTGAAAAACAGTCTGCCAAAAGGGAGAAAATACCTTCAAATCATATATCTGATAAGAGTCTAGTATCCAGAATAAATATAGAACTCGGAACATCTCAACAACAAACAACCGAATTTTAAAATGGGCAAATAAATAAATAAATAAAATAAAAATGGGCAAAGAACTGAGTAAACATTTCTATAACAAAGATTAAGCATATAAAAAGATGTTCAACATCATTGACCTATAGGGAGATGCAAATCAAAAAGCATAATGAGGGGCGCCTGGCTGGCTCAGTCAGAAGAGCATGAGATTCTTGATCTCGGGGTCATGAGTTTGAGCCCCACATTGGATGTAGAAATTAAATACATACATACATAAGCAAGCACAATGAGGGCACCTGGCTGGCTTGGTAGGTGGAACGTGAGGTTCTTGATCTCAGAGTTGTAAGTTTAAGCCTATGTTGGATATAGAGATTACTTAACATAAAATCTTTAAAATTTTTTTTTAAATTTTTAATTTAAACATTTTTTAAAAGCACAATGAGATAACACTTACACCCACAAGGATGGCTAAAAATTTTATTAGAATGTGAAAATAACAAGTGTTAGGTCATGGCCAAACTGGAACCCTTGTACATTGCTGGTGGCAATGTTAAAATGGTAAACCATGAAAAACATTTTGGCAATTTCTCATAAACTTAAACATAAAACTACCATATGCTCCAACCATTCCACTCCTGTCCATATCACAAAAAAACTGGAAAAACAGGTATTCAAACTAAAACTTATACACAAACGTTCATAGTAGCTTCCTAGTAGTTCATCTCAGTCACCAAAAGGTAGAAACAACCCAAATGTCCACCAGTTGATGACAAACAAAATGTGGCACATTCATACAATGAAATACACTCAGCCATAAATAGAAATGAGGTACTGATCCATGCTACTGTATGGCTAAATCTCAAAAACATTATGCTCAGTGAAAGAAGCGAGACATAAAAAGGCATATATTGTATGATTCCATTTATATGAAATGTCCAGAGTCCACAGTAACAGAAAATGGATTAGTGGTTGCCAAAGACTGGGGGGAGGAAGAAACAGAGAGTAACAAACTTAATAGACAGATTTCCTTCTGGGGTTATGGAAATGTGTTAGAATTAGGGGCACCTGGTGGTTCAGTCAGTTAAGCTTCTGCCTTTGCCTCAGGTCATGATCCCAGGGTCCTAAGATTGAGCCAGTGTTGGGCTCCCTGCTCAGCAGGGAGTCTGCCTGTTACTCTCCCTCTGCCCCCTGCGAATGCTCTCTCTCAAATAAATAAATTAAATAAATAAAATCTTTTAAAAATGTTTTGGAATTAGATAGTGATAATGGTTCCACAACATTTTAATGTAGTAAATGTCACTAATTTTATGTTAAGCATATGGTACTGTAACTTAAAAAGTCAAAGAACATGTGGAGGTGGGCTGTCTAGAACCATGCTTCCTTCCAGGAGCCTATTATAGTGAGAACAGCTGAAACCCAGTCACTTTTCTCTCTGGCATCTCTTTGGCTTCTTCTGGCTTTTTCCCCTCTTCCCCATGGACCACCGACAAAGTGAGAAATGTCTGAGGACAGCCTTCTCTAGCACCAAGACTGAGGTTGACAGTGACTAGTCCTGCCAGAGGCTGAGGAAAACAAGCTTTTCCAGATCTCCTAGATGTTCTTAGAAAAAGGTCTTTACTTGCATTCAAAATGGCTATTACCCAAAACTCTGTGGACCTATAAGAAATGAAAGGAGGGACACCTGGGTGGCTCAGTTGGTTAAGCAGCTGCCTTCGGCTCAGGTCATGATCCCAGCGTCCTGGGATCGAGTCCCACATCGGGCTCCTTGCTCGGCAGGGAGCCTGCTTCTCCCTCTGCCTCTGCCTGTGGTCGCTCTCTCTCTCTCTCTGACAAATAAATAAATTTAAAAAAAAGTTTTAAAAAAAAAAGAAAAAAGAAATGAAAGGAGACTATAGTCCTAGGCTGTCTATACCCAATATAAGAGGATTTCTATATAGTTCTAGGTGAGGACTATATTGTGGTTTGAAGCCTGGAGCAGGGACTAGCTATTTGTTGACCAAACATGATCCAACTTCCTCTTGGCACAACTAGATTATTAGCCAACCCTTTAGCAGTTAGGCCTGGCCCTGTGATTGAATTCTGGCAATGCAAGATGGGTGGAAGTAATTAATCATTTCCAGACCAGGCCCATCAAAGCCTCCCACGAGATTCCCCTACCAGCTCCAGATGACCTTGGAAGTGATGTGCAGAAAATGGCAGAGTTTAGATTCTTTGGAGTGTATCTGTTATAGCAACTAGTGTTCTTTAATATAAAAGACTACTAACATGAGAGCTACTAATAAAATGTCCCCTTCTCTTACTGGTCAAAGGCAGGACTCAGATGTTCCTGGGTGACCTGAACAAAACCATCTTGAAGCCATCTTGAACAAAACACGTTTGAAAAAGCAGGGGCACCTGGGTGGCTCAGTGGGTTAAGCCACTGCCTTCGGCTCAGGTCATGATCTCAGAGTCCTGTGATCGAGCCCCGCATCGGGCTCTCTGCTCAGTGGGGAGCCTGCTTCCCCCTCTCTCTCTGCCGGCCTCTCTGCCTACTTGTGATCTCTCTCTGTCAAATAAATAAATAAAATTTTTAAAAAAAAACACGTTTGAAATAGCTTACGGACTTTTTAAAAATTAATACCAACTGGGGCGCCTAGGTGGCTCAGTGGGTTAAAGCCTCTGATGATCCCAGGGTCCTGGGATCGAGCCCCACATCAGGCTCTCTGCTCAGCAGGGAGCCTGCTTCCTCCCTCTCTCTCTGCCTGCCTCTCTGCCTACTTGTGATCTCTCTCTGTCAAGTAAATAAATAAAATCTTAAAAAAAAATTAATACCAACTATTTCTATTCTCTGCTTTTTAAAACATTCCTTGAAAGCCTCAAAGAGTTGTGCAAATTAGAAGGCCTGACAAGTCTATATAACCTCTGCTTTACTGAAATATATGCAGAGAAACTATGTGACTTGTTAATCTCCAACATATTAAGGGTTAAAAAATTTGTGCATCTACTACTCAAGATCACCCTTAGGACGTATTGTTAAATTAAAGTTAGCACACATAAACGGTATCACAGAATTTTTAAATGTGTTACATTGGCCTGAATTTGTTCTTAATTACATTCCAAAACCTAGGGAGATTACACTATCTCCTAAGCCAGTTACTTAACAAAAAATTAATAAAAGGTTCCCTAAAGGGGAAAATGCACAAATTAAAGCCTCCTTTTCAAGCTGAACGAAGTGAAAGAATAGTTCAATAAAACCAACAAATCAAAGGTCAAGACACATCTTTTTCTATTATATTTCTTTCTAAAACCAGATGAGAACACTAAAAAAATATGAATTCTATATTCACACATTCTGTATGTGAACCTTAAAAATATGAGGATAGTGGGGCGCCTGGGTGGCTCAGTGGGTTAAGCCTCTGCCTTCAGCTCAGTCATGACCCCAGCGGGCATCGGGTTCCAGCTCAGGCTCTCTGCTCAGCAGGGAGCCTGCTTCTACCTCTCTCTCTGCCTGCCTCTCTGCCTACTTGTGATCTCTCTCTCTCTCTCTGTCAAATAAATAAATAAAACCTTAAATATATATATATATGTATATATATATATATGATGATAGTTTCTTGGTATCAGGCTTTTAATAAGTGTTAATTTATTAAATCCTCACAATAACACTATAAAATAGGTAATAATATCATCTGCTAATATAAGGGATAATTAAGGCTTGGAGAACTTAAGTAACTTATCTCAGAGCTGGGATTTGAAGTCAGAAAATGACTCAATCTTAATCATTACAAATTCATTCAGAAATATTTACTGAGTATCCTCTACATACAATTCTAGAAGCTAGAGATCCAGCAGGGTAGTAGATACAGTGTAGTAGATACAAATTCCTGCTCTCAGGAACCATATATTCTAATGTGGAAGAATGATAATAATAAACAACAAATATCTGACAATACCAGATAAATAAAAGATATGAAAAAAAAAAAAGAGGTAAAGGGAATGACTAAGTGTTACTTTAAAAAGACTAGTCAAGAAAGGGCTCTTTGAGGAGGTGATATGTGAACAGAAACCTGAATGAACTATAGCCAATTGACAGATACATCTGGAAAAAGAACATCTCAGGTAAAGAAAACTACCAAGTGTAGAATTCTTCAAATAATAATTTTTAAAACATCCTCAGGCAGGAGCATGCTTAATATATTCAGAGACCATCAAAGCAGCCAGTATGACTACCTCTTGAACAAGAGGAAGAGTGAGAAGTAAATTAGTGAAGGCCCAGAGGCAGATCATGTAGAATCTTTTGGGACAAAGCAAGCTTCCATTGTAATGGAAAGCCACCACAGGGTTTTGAATTAGGGGGTGACAAACTCTGATTTAAGCTTTAACAGGACAATACCGATCTTTCTGTATACAAAATATCACGGGGTGGGGAGAAGTAGGAACATAATCAGACCAGTGAGGAGACTTTTACAGTAATCCAAATGAATGATAATAGAGGCTAAGATTAGGGTAGCAGCAAAGCTAGTGGGGAGAAGTCTCATGCAATTTTAAGGTAGCACCAACCAGACCTGATAGACTGAATGTGGAATATGAAGTTAAGAAAAGAATCAAAGACTCGGGAGGCCTGGGTGGCTCAGTTAGTTAAGCCACTGCCTTTGGCTCAGGTCATGATCCCAGCATCCTGGGATCGAGTCCCACATCAGGCTCCTTGCTCAGCAGGAGCCTGCTTCTCCGTCTGCCTCTGCCTGCCACTCTGTCTGCCTGTGCTCACTCTGACAAATAAATAAATAAAATCTTTTTAAAAAATTAAAAAAGTAAATTAAAAAAAAAGAAAGAAAAGAATCAAAGACAGCTTCCAAGTTCTGATCTGAGTAAATGAGAGAATGGTAGTGCCATTTATTGACATGGGAAAGACTGGAAAGAAGCAGAATGGGAGTAAAAAAATCAAGAATTCAGTTTTATACACGTTAAGTTTGAGATATATTGACTATCCAAATGAAGACAGACATAGGCACAGACAACTGAAATTAAGAGTCCAGAGCTCAAAAGAAAGGCCATGGGGCACCTGGGTGACTCAGTGGGTTAAAGCCTCTGCCTTCAGCTCAGGTCACGATCTCAGGGTCCTGGGATCGGAGCCCCGCATCAGGCTCTCTGCTCAGCAGGGAGCCTGCTTCCCCCTCTCTCTCCACCTGCCTCTCTGCCTACTTGTGATCTCTGTCTGTCAAATAAATAAAATCTTAAAAAAAAAAAAAAGATAGGTCATGATTAGATAAATAAATGTGGGAATCATCAGCACACAGATGGAATTTTAAGCAGTACAATCTGATGAGATCATATCAGAAGGGAGAACAGACTGTAAAAGCAGAATGAACCTTCCGAAGCACCACTGAGATAGGAAGAAAACCAAGAGAGCAAGGTCCCAGAAGCCAAATGATATAATGGTCAACAGTGTCAAATGCAAAAAGGTTGAGTGAGATGAAGACTGCAAACTGGCCACTGGGTTTAGCCACGATGACCTTGACATAAGTATTTCAGTGGAATAATGGAGACAAAAGTCTGACTAGAGTTGGTTCAATAAAGAATGAGGAGAGAGGGTGCCTGGGTGGCTCAGTCACTGAGCATCTGCCTTCGGCTCAGGTCATGATCCCAGGGTCCTGGGATGGAGCCACACATCGGGTTCCCTGCTCGGCAGGAAGCCTGCTTCTCCCTCTCCTACTCCCTCTGCTTGTGTACTCCCTCTGCTTGTGTTCTGTCTCTCGCTGTGTCTCTCTCTGTCAAATAAATAAATAAATTCTTAAAAAAAAAAAAAAAAAGAATGAGGAGAGAGGAAATGAAAGCAAAGATACAGACAACTCTTCAAGTAATTATAAGAAGGAGCACTCTCCTACTTGTGGTCAATTATTTCATATCACTTACTCTTTTGCCTGAATTACTGCAAAAGCCTCCTAACTGGTCTTTGTTTCCACATACCCATTCAGTCCCAGTACTGTAGCCAAATAGACTGGATTAAAATTAATGTTAGTTCACATGATTCCTCTACTCAAAACTTTCCAATGGCTTCCCATCTCATTGAATGTAAAAGCTGAAATCCTTGCAACTGCCTACAAGACCCTTCACAAACTGCAAACTCTCCACAATCCAGCACTTCTCTCCACCTTTCCCCTTTGAGCTCATCTACTACTCACTCCACTCCAGCCACACTGGCCTCCTCCTGCTCCTCAAATACAAATTTTAAAAGTGGAGCCATGCTTCTGGCCGAGGGTACTTCCTATGCTCTCTACCAAGTATGCCTTTCCTCAGATTATCTAAATGCCTCTGTCTCTTACAACCTTCAGGTCTTTACTTAAATATCCCTTTCCAACGGGATGCCTTTCCTGATGCTATTTAAAACCATAACCCCTCAACCAAATGAATGTAGAGGGAACATACCTTAACATAATTAAGCCCATTTATGAAAAACAGGTAGCGAACATCATACTCAATGGTAAAAAACTGAAAGCATTTCCTTTAAGATCAGGAACAAGATAAACATGACCACCCTCACCACTTTTATTTAACATAGTACTGAAAGTCCTACCTGCAGCAATCAGACAACAAAAAGGCAAGCAAACAGTAAGAAGGAAGTAAAACTGTTACTATTTGCAAATGACATGATACTGTATATAGAAAACTCTAAAGATTCCACCAAAAAAACTATTAGAACTAATAAATGAATGCAGTAAAGTTAAAGATACAAAATTCATATACAGAAACCTGTTATTTTTTATACACTAATAACAAAGTAGCAGAAAGAGTAACTAAGAAAATAATCCCATTTATAATTGTTCCAAAAAGAATAAAATACCTAGAAATATATTTAACCAAAGAAGTGAAAGATCTATACTCTGAAAACTATAAAACTCTGATGAAAGAAACTGAAGACAACACAAACAAATGGAAAGATACACTACAGCCATGGACTGGAAGAATTTATATTGTTAAAATACCCATGGAATCCCTATCAAAATACCAACAGCATTTTTCATGGAACTAAAACAAATAATCCTAAAATTCGTATCGAATCACAAAAGACCCCAAATAACCAAAGCAGTCTTAAGAAAGAAGAACAAAGCTGGAAGTATCACAATGCCAGATTTCAAGGAAACTACAGAAATCAAAACAGTGTGGTACTGGCACATACATCAATGGAACAGAAATAAACCCATGCTTCTATGGTCAATTAATCTAAGACAAAGGAGACAAGAATATACAACAGGGAAAAGACAGTATTTTCAATAAATGGTGCTAGGAAAACTAGACAGCTACCTGTGAAAGAATAAAACTGGACCACTTCCTTACACAATACAAAAAATAAACTCAAAATGGATTATCGGCTTAACTGTGAGACCTGAAATCATGAAACCCGTAAAAGAAAACATAAGCAGTAATCTCTTGGACATTTACCTTAGTAATATATTTATGGATAGGTCCCTCAGGCAAAGGAAACAAAAGCAAAAATAAACTTTTGGGGCTACACAAAATTTTGTACAACAAAGGAAACCACCAACAAAACAAAAAGGCAACCTACTAAATGGGAGAGGATATTTGCAAATTATGTACCTGATAAAAGGTTAATATCCAAACTATATAAAGAACTTACACAACTCCAAACCAAAAAAAAAAAAAAAATCTGATTAAAAAATAGCAAGATAGGGCGCTTGGCTGGCTCAATACATGGAGGGCATGACTCTTGATCTTGGGGTCGTGAGTTCAAGCCTCATACTGGGTATAGGGATTACTTGAAAAAAAAAGTGGGCAAAGAACTTGAATAGGCATTTTCCAAATTAGACATACAGATGACCGATGAGACACATGAGAAGATGCTCAACATCACTAATCATCAGGGAAATGCATATCAAAACCACAATGAGGGGCGCCTGGGTGGCTCAGTGGTTTAAGCCTCTGCCTTCGGCTCAGGTCATGATCCCAGGGTCCTGGGATCGAGCCCCACATAGGGCTCTCTGCTCAGCAGGGAGCCTGCTTCCCCCTCTTTCTCTGCCTGCCTCTCTGCCTGCTTCTGCTCTCTGTCAATTAAATAAATAAATAAATCTTTGAAAAAAAAAATGAAATCATGTATGAAAACCACAATGAGATATCACCTTACACCAATACAAATGGCTAGTATCAAAAAAGACAAGAAATAACAATTTTTTTAAGACTTTATTTACTTGACAGACAGACCACAAGTAGGCAGAGAGGCAGGCAGAGAGAGAGGAGGAAGCAGGCTCCCCGCTGAGCAGAGAGCCCAACGTGGGGCTCGATCCCAGGACCCTGGGATCATGACTTGAGCTGAAGACAGAGGCTTTAACCCACTGAGCCACGCAGGCACCCTAAGAAATAACAATTTTTGGCGAAGATGTAGAGAAAAGGGAACCCTCACGTATTGTTAATGTGAATGTAAATTGGTATAACCACTGTGGAAAACAGCATGGAGTTTCCTCAAAAAATTAAAAATAGAAATACCACACAACTCAGTCACGCCACTATTGGGTACTTAGCCAAAGAAACGGAAAACGCTAATTTGAAAAAATGTACGCACCGTTATGTTTACTGCAGTGTTATTTACAGTAGCCACGATATAAAAGCAGCTCTTGATGTCAGCTCAGGTCATGAGCTCAGAGTACTGGGATCGAGCCCCAAGTCAGGCTCCATGCTCAATGGGAAGTCTGCTTCAGGATTATCTCTCTCCCTGTGACCTTCTTCCTACTCACATACTGTCTCTCTCTCTCTCTCTCTCTCTCAAATAAATGAATGAATCTTTTAAAAAACTAAATTAAAATAAATAAAACCAGGGACACCTGAATGGCTGAGTGGAATAACCATCCAGCTCCTGATTTCAGCTCAAGCATGATCTCAGGGTCATGAGATGGAGCCATACTGAGCTCTGCAGTGGGCATGGAACTTGCTTAAGATTCTTTCTCTCCTTTTCCCTCTGCCCCACTCCCACTCTCTAGGGTATGTGCACACACACTCTCTCTCTCTCTCTCTCTCTCTCTCAAAAAATAAATAAAACCATAATCCTCCATCATTATCACCCTTCCCTACTTTATTTTTTCATAGTATTTATCCCCATATAACATACAACATATTTTATTTTATTACTATTACATATTTATTTTATTACATATTATAATAAAATTAAAATTTTATTACATATTATTACATATTTATTTTATTACTATCACTTCTCAGCCTTTGTCTAAGATCAAGTGTGATATTCCCTCTACTAGAACAGAAACTTCATGAAAGCAGGGTTTGTGGTCTGCCTTTTCCACTCCCGTAATCCAAGAGTACTCAAAACAGACAAAAAATTGTTAAATCAAAGAATGAATGAAAGGGGCGCCTGGGTGGCTCAGTGGGTTAAGCTTCTGCCTGCAGCTCTGGTCATGATCTCAGGGTCCTGGAATCCAGCCCCATGTCAGGCTCCCTGCTCAATAAGAATCTGATTTTCCTTCTCCCTCTGCCCTAACCCGCCCCCCCACACCGTGCATGCTCTCTCTCAAATAAATAAATAAAAATTTTTTAAAAGAAAAGAATGAAAGAAGCAGCAGTGTAGGATTAATAATTTTTTTTTAGAATGGAAAATATTATAGACATTTGTATATTGATGACAACAGAACATACACAACATGCAACAGAAAAGAAAAACTAATGATTAATTTCAAGAATAAAACTCTTAATTGATGCAGAGGTTGGCCTTGATAGAAGTAGAAAGAGATTATCCACAGCAATAGGACAGAAGGCATAGAATGTGGGTACATATAAGAGGTAGGTTGGGTAACTTATAATGGGAGCTTGTGGAAGTTCTCTTCTGATTATCTTTTTTCCCCCTCAGGAAATAAGGACATCAACAGACAGTAAAGAGGACAGAGTGTTGGAGGTTTGTGGAGAAAAATTAAACTATCATTTAAGAGTGAAAGGACTCAGGGCACCTGGGAGGCTCAGTTGGTTAAGCAGCCAACTCTTGGTTTCATCTCATGATCTCACGGGTTGTGGGATGGAGCCCAAGTGGGGAGTCTGTTTGAAGATTCTTTCCCTCTGCGCCCCCCCCCACACTCTCTCCCTAAAATAAATAAATAAATCTTTTTAAAAAGGGGAGGAGGGAGTGAATGGACTAGGGAAGGGGTGCCTGGGTGACTCAGCCAATTAAAGGCTCCAACTCTTGATTTTAGCTCAGGTCATGATCTCAGGGTTATGAGATCAGCCCAGAAATGCTTCAGCTCAGTGCTGGGTGTGGAGCCTTCTTAAGATTCTCTTTCTTTCTCTCTCTCTCTCTCTCTCTGCCCCTCCCCACCCCCCTAAAAAACAAACAAACAAACAAACAAAAACAGTGAATGGACTAGGAAAATGTCATAGGACTGAGGAGTGGCAGTCCTGATAGACTCTTCGAGGTTCCTGATCACAAACTAAGATGTCAATATGGTCATTTTTTTCTCCAACCACATTCAGTTACTTAAACACAGGTACAAAATAGGCAAAGTTGGTGTAATGATGTTTGGAATTTAGTCAAGTCTCAGAGTTGGTGCAAGGATAGCTGGAATTTACTTGTGGATAAGTCACATATGACAGAAAGGGAAAATGGCAAAGAAACTGAAGGTACACACACAGGAAAGATCATGATAGTCCATGAAATGTTAAGTTGACAAAGGAGGAAAGTATAAGCATTAGGTGACTGAGAGTGAAAATATGGTTTAAAAAAAAATGGCTAGACATTCCAAAGACCTTGAACAATTTTTGAAGAGGAAATTCTAAAAGGAGTGTGAGGTACGCCTGGGTGGCTCAGTCGTTAGGCATCTACCTTCAGCTCGGGTCATGATCCTAGCTAGGGCCTGGGATAGAGCCCCGCATGGGGCTCCTTGCTCTGCAGGAAGCCTGCTTCTCCCTCTTCCACTACCCCTGCTTGTGTTCCTTCTCTCACTGTGCCTCTCTGTCAAATAAATAAATAAAATCTTTTTAAAATAAATAAATAAAATAAAAAAGAAGTGTGAAATAGAAAAATAGAGATGATGTGAATGTCAGAGTGTAGCAAGCTCAAAACTAAGATTTTAGAGGTCGGACAATTACTGGTAAAGATGAAATATACCTAATGAACATTGAAGTAGAAGGTTCAGGTTGATGTCAATTTTTTACATCAAATATTTACTATATATTCACTGTGTACACGGCTGTAGTACAGAGATGAGGAAAAAACCTTTGGGAGTTAACAATGAGGTTCAAAACTAAAAGAAAAGGTTGTCAACTATGTCTCACTAATGATGCATTTTGTGGAAAACTTATTCCCAATAATGTCTAGCCTCTATTCTCCCTCAAGGACTTTTTCTTCTTCACCAAGGCTAAGCCTTGATCCAACAAACCCAGTTTTCAAACCCCTTTGGGACCCCAAGTATGTGTATTAATGATGAAAAACAGTTAACACCTGCTGATGAAAATAATTACCAAGGTACCATAGGGATTTCATCAAGAAAATATAAAGTTAGTTGACAAATTTAGCTGAGAGTCATGGCAGCTAAGACCAGCAATGAAGGAAATATACTGACTGCAATATTTAGCTGCTTCTGATACTCATGTCTGTAGGTCACCATCATCATTAACTGGGGTGAAAGCCTTTAGGCCGATCTTTAGGCTAAGGGGCATCTAGTAGAACAAAGAAAGGAAAATCAGGGAACACTGTCTCACCTGCTTCAATCATCCCAGGCTCTCTTACCCACCCACCCCCACCTCTCCTACACCCCCCAACCTTTGATGAAATCAAATCTTCCAAAGCTAACAGGTTTTTAGGAGCTGGCCTTTACCCATTTTACTTGTGGGTAAGACAGGAAAAAGGGCTAAAAAACTTTCTACATGAAAACTCAGAATTCTCAAATGTCCATGTCTCAATCACCATGTTGAACATTCTATCCCCCACACAGTTGCCAAAGTAATCCAACTAAAACACAAGTAAGACCATCCTGCTCCCATACTTATTACCCTTTTACGTAGTATTAAAAACCTTCTACAATCCAGGCTCCTTTAGTTTCTTAACTCACCACCTATGCTTTAAACTTGAAGCTCCTACAATACCAAACTGATTTTAGTTTCCCACACACAATATGCAGCTTCCCCTGTCTACTTTCTTCTCTGTGCTTTTGCCAATGTACTAACATTATAGCACAGAGGAAAGAGATGGTGCTGCTTCCCATGAAAATAATTTTGAGGGACGCCTGGGTGGCTCAGTTGGTTAAGAGGCTGCCTTCGGCTCAGGTCATGATCCCAGCGTCCTGGGATCGAGTCCCACATCGGGCTCCTTGCTCGGCAGGGAGCCTGCTTCTCCCTCTGTGTATGCCTGTGCTCTCTCTCTCTCTCTGACAAATAAATAAATAAAAATCTTTAAAAAAATAATAATAATAATTTTGAGGGGCGCCTGGGTGGCTCAGTTGGTTGGGCGACTGCCTTCAGCTCAGGTCATGATCCTGGAGTCCTGGGATAGAGTCCCACATCGGGCTCTCTGCTCGCCAGGGAGTCTGCTTCTCCCCCTGATCTCTTTCCTCTCATGCTCTCTCTCTCTCTCTCATTCTCTCTCTCTCTCAAATAAATGAATAAAATCTTTTAAAAAAATAATAATTTTGAAAATTTCTCAATGGTGCTGAGGGAATTCTAAATTTAAATTCCACCTTCCTTCATCCTCAAAAATGTCTCATTTCTTTTAGTCGGCTATTTCTATCATACTACCATTATTACTCAAATCACCTAAATTCAAAATATTTGAATCATTTTTCTATTCATAAATAATTATTAGCACCTGCTGTGAGCAAAGCCATTGACTATGCATTATGGCAGAATAAATGATGATATAGTTCCTACTTTTAATCATTTACAACTTAAAAAAGAAATACAAAATATGGAAGTATAAAAGTGCTAAAACACTGATTCATTCATCTGTTCATTGAGCAAATATTTTTATTCAGATACTATTATATACCATGTAATGGGCAAAACAATGTAATATAGAAACAAGGTGAGATAAGAATTAGTATTTAAATTAAGTACCTATCTACTATGTGCTTCGAATCATTTTTTTCCTTTAATCTCATAGAACCCAAGCTTTCACCTTCTGAATCACAGAAATTTGAGAACTGAAATTTCGGGAGATTTAAAGATTTATTAAGCTCAATCAAGGATCCTCTTAGGTGAACCTCACATGGAAAACAATTTCAAAGAACAGTTTCTGAGGCATTTGAGTTAGACCTGGAAGCTTGAATAGAATTTCAATGGGAAGAAGCAGAGAAGAGTTTTTCAGATGGATGACAAATTAAAATAAGTACGAAAATACCCATTAGTAAACAAATACTTACTGACTGCCCATTACTGTACCAGTTAAAACACTAAGGGGATACAATGATGAATAAGACAGTCTCTGAGGAGTTTCTTCTCTGAAGAGACACTTAAAGCCAATCAGCATATTCATTGAGCAAGTATCTGTTTCAAGCACTACCACATATCTACGTTTCTAATAATCATTCAGACTAATAACTATGTTTCAAATACCACAGTGGGCCTTAGTTGTACAACAGTAAATGAAACAATGTGGGCCTCAGAGAATTTATAAAGCCAAGTCTTGGGAACCAAGAGAAGGGGAATCTAACTTCAATTCTTCTAATAAATAGTGGTAAGTATCAAGTAGACTTTAAATGCCAAGATCTCCAGAGTTTATTCTATAGAGAATAAGCTAATGAAGGTTTCTGAAGATAAATGAAATGAGGGGCACCAGAGTGGCTCCGTAGGTTGTGTCTGCCTTCAGCACATGTCATGATCACAGGGTCCTAGGATCCAGCCCCAAGCTCCACTCAGTGGGAAGCCCACCTCTCCCTCTCCCTCTCCTTTCCCACCCCACCTCATGCATGTGTGCTCTCTATCTCTCTCAATTAAATAAAATCTTAAAAAAAAAAAAAGAAAAAAGAAAGAAAGAAAAGAAATGAAGTGATCTTTTTTTTTTTAAAGATTTTATTTATTTATTTGACAGACAGAGATCACAAGTAGGCAGAGAGGCAGGCAGAGGAGGAGGGAAGCAGGCCCCCTGCTGAGCAGAAAGCCCGATGCGGGGCTCGATCCCAGGACCCTGGGATCATGACCTGAGCCGAAGGCAGAGGCTTTAACCCACTGAGCCACCCAGGCACCCCATGAAGTGATCATTTAACAAATATTTATCTACTACAGGAACTCAGACAGGTAGTGAATTATAATCTTTTTTTTTTTTTTACTAGAGTGCAGAATAAACTAGAGGTTAAAACTAAAAGCAGAGTAAATACAGTTAAGGTATTACAACAACCAAGACAAATTTATAAATGGTGAATTAGGGTGATGACTGTGAGAATAAAGATTTGAAAGGTGTCGTGAAGGTAGAATCAGCGAAAACCTGGATAAGGGGGTCAAGGAAAAGGAGAAATCAAAGACCATGCATACAACTTCAATTTGGATGACAAGGAAAAGGAAAGACACGGAAAAGCACATTTCAAAGGAGAAATAATGGATTCTGTTTTAAGGATATAGCAAGCCACTGATCCATAGATCTAAGTCCACCATCCTGTTCAGAACTTATTCCTAAATACCAGTATAGTATGAAGTATAACAAGCATTACTCCATGACATGAGCAGAGGAAAACAAAGTCATCTGTGAGAATTTGAAATTTATTGATTAGCTAAGCTTACTCCCTGAATGAAGGTAATCCATCTGACCTCATAACACACATGTGAAACCTTTATCTTTTCAAACTCAAATAATTACAAGGTATGGGCTTTCAAGGACACTATCAAGTTATAAAAATCACAATATTAAGATCACGAAGGCTGAGTCTATAGTGAAAACATTAAGCACAAAAATGGAAATGTAGAGCTAAGGAAAGAGGTCAAACCTGGAAACTCAGATCACTCTACAAGGAGGTTCTGTGACACAAGGCCATGAATAAAAGACCAGAGACCCTGTTCCACATCCTAAGTACTTGCCATGAATAGAGTAGACCTGCCAAAAAACAATACAATAAAGGAGAGAGCCAAGAAGAGAGGACATATCCTCAAGAAACATTTAGAAGAAGAGAAAACAAAAAAAGACACACGGGAAGCAGTGGGAGAAATAGGACTATAATGGACATTATGACAAAAGAAATGAAAATACCAGGAAGGAACACATGGGCAACAGTGACAAATATTTCATAGAAGTCAGACAGAATGAGGACTGGGGTGAAGTCTAACAAATGTAGTCATTAAAATTCCCTAACTGCTACATATCTCTCTGTATAATTCTTTCACAATGAAACTTCATTATGAAAAACTGCATTATTTTTTCATTTGAAAAAGAAGTTTTAGTGTCCATCGTGGACATTCACACAGTGGAAAACTACGCAGCAATGAAAAAGAACTATTTCTACAAGCAACAACATAGATGAATCTCACAGACATGATTTAATGAAAGAATCTAGTCAGAAGAGTATAAACTGCATGGTTCCCTTTATAACAAGTTTAAGAAGAGACAAAACTAATCCATGGTGACAGAGGCTGGGAAAGTGGTTACCTTTAGGGAAGGGTAGTAACTAGGAGAAAACACTAAGAGGAAAAGAGTCACTGTAGGGTACTGGAAATGTTCTACATCTTGATCTGAGTAGTGGTCACATGGGTATATTCATTCTATAAAAATTCACGGGCTGAATGAACTTTGGACTTATGCATCATATTTAAGTCATACCTCAAAAAAAAAGTAAATAACATACAAAATTAAAAATATACAAAGTTATTGGTGACCTTGAAGATAACAGTTTTGGAATAGTTTAAGAGTAGAACTCAAACTGTAAGGAGTGCCTTGGCTGGCTCAGTTGGAACAGCATGCGACTCTTGATCTCCAGGTCATGGGTTGGACCCTCATGTTGGATGCAGAGATTACTTAAATAAACAAACTTAAAAAAAAAAAAAAAAAGCCAAACTGTAATATGAGGAATGTATACAGGTGAGTAAGCTGAGACAGTGAATACAAACTCATTTTCCAAGAAGGCTGCTAATGAAGCAAAGAAGAGATAACAAAGTAACTTGGGTGGGTTACACAATGCAGTACCCCATTGTGTTGTTTTGTTTTTATCTGAGGTATAGAACAAAAAGAAAATTATATACATAACAAGGGCCTACCTCAGATGAGAGGGGATGAAACCGAGGACCTAAGTACAGGGATGAGCCTCAGAATGGAGGATGAATACTTCTTTTTCTAGGATTGAAGCAAAGGATGAGTAAACACAGAAATTTTGAGATAGAGAGGGACCTGGTTGGCTCAGTTGGTAGAACATGTGACTCCTGATCTAGGTAGGGGTCATGAGTTCAAGTCCCACATTGGGCTGAGAGCTTGCTTGCTGGCTGGCTAAATAAACAAATAAAATAACTGTGAGACAGAAAAGAAGGGAAAATCAAGTAACCCTGAACTCTCTGGTGAAGCATGCAATAAGGTCAATTGAATCAAGTAAACTGAGTCAGGAAAGGATCAGAGCTTTAAATACATTTTAAAAGTTTCAAAGAGGTGGGTACCCTGGTGGCTCAGTCAGCTCAGGTCATGATCCCAAGGTCCTGGGGTTGCACCCAGCATGGGGTTTCTTGCTTGGTGGGGCACCTGCTTCTCCCTCTGCCTGCTGCTCCCCCTGCTTGTGCTCACTCTCTCTCTGTATATCTATATATCTATCTATTTATCTCTATACATATATAATGAAAAATAATGTCTAAGTAAAATACTTATTTAAGCGATGGGAAAGAGGTAGGTCTAATAAAAGTCTTGAAAACGTCAAGGATGAAGTTACTAGGGTCTCAAGTAGGGCTCTGCAAAAGGAAAGCTGTCACTACAGTTCTTACTACAGAATATTTTTTCTGCAAATCCTACAAGGTCAGTAACACGTTCTCCTTTCACCACACTTCCTATAGCTACTGGTGGCAACTTCTCCCTGATAAAACTGACCTTTATCCCCTATTTCTAAATATACCTAAGCTTGATGAATGAATTATACAAACACATCCTGTCTATTCAGAAACTCCATAAATTCTTTTACACTGCTTTCTAGCTCTGTTTTCCCATGAAGATGTTTTCAGTGGTAAACTCCCAGAAGACAGAGCCTATCCATATAAATTCAGGGCTCATGGCGCTGGATTTGGAATTGCACATATGCAAGTTTTTATAAGTGCGTTCTCATGAAATAGATCGTTACCAAAAAGAATCTTCAAGATTTGAACACTTTCCTACCAGACTATACAAT
The DNA here is from genome assembly GCA_004024625.1 of Mellivora capensis. Classification (NCBI taxonomy): domain Eukaryota; kingdom Metazoa; phylum Chordata; class Mammalia; order Carnivora; family Mustelidae; genus Mellivora; species Mellivora capensis. The sequence continues at coordinate 39,184 of PISX010001861.1, read as the reverse complement.
CATAGCCAAATCGGAAAATGCTTAGAAATGAAATCGGTTTTTATAACTGTCGAGACAACCTCTAGGAAATAGGGTAACATTTACTATTTCATATTGATTTTCCCTACTTTACACTATTTACCCCTCTGGCTAACTCCTCAGAATCCCTTGAGTAAGCCTATTCTTTGCAGTTCATTTACTCCCAGGCTACATTCCAGCGTCCCTTCTTCACATCCAGAATCCCTGACTACAAACGCCCACAGGACCATTTTTCCAAACCCCAATTCCACCATTTCCCATTCAACCCCAGGCCATGACTTCCATTTCTCCACTCCCCATTTTTTCTGCCTTTCCAGACCTTCCTTTTCTCCCCACGAACTACACAGTCCCCACCCCTCAAATGCCCTGGCCCAAGTCTTCCCGCCTGAGATCCCCTCCCCCACTGTTCCCATTCAGGCTCCCGCTCCCCATCCTTTCCCTCCCGGACGCCGTCTGGCCCCCATACCTGCTCCTTGACCTCGGGCCCCGAGAGCCCGGTCCGCTCCTCCAGTAGCTGCCTCCCGGGAGGCGCCCGCCGGCGCGGCGGCAGGGGCTGGGGCTGGGGCAGTTCCACCGCCCGCTGAGCCCCATCCTCCCGGCGGCCGGCCGGCGGCGGCGGCGGCTGCGGTCGGTCGCGGCAGCGGCTCCGCTTCATATCTATGGCTGGGCCCCGCGGGCGTCAGCACTGCGACTGTCCCAGCCCCGTACGGCCCCGGGCCGCAGCGCTGCCGCGCCAACCACCGCCCGCGGCCACCATGGCCGGGCGGGCGCCCGAAGCCACCGACCCCAGCTCGCCGCTCCTCCCCGCTTCCTGGGGCCTCAAGCGCCGCGACCTCCTCGGCGCTCCTTAGAGAGGCGGCAGCATCCCCGCCGCCTCGTCTTCTCCCACCCGGCACACGCTCGGCCGGCCACCCGCCGCCGGCTCTACAGCCAGCAGCCAGCAGGCCCGCCCGCCTCTGGCCCTGCCCCGCCCCTGCCCTCCCTGTCCCGCGCGCGCGCGCGCGCGCGCACGGGGAGCCCGCCCGCCGGCCGCCTCTGGTCGCGCGCGGCCTCCCGCGCACGCGCCAAAGAACGGTCGCGACAGACCCGCCCGTGGCCTCCCAGCGCGGTGAGTAGAACGGAAGGGGGCGGGGCTCTTGGCGCCGCTACTGCGGCTGAGGGCGCTCATTGATTCTTTCATTCATCCATTCATGAAATCGTGTGCCCCGCCAAGCTAAGCGCTAGGGATCTGAAAATGAGTTAGAACTGATTAGTGTCTTCAAGGATCTAGGGGAAGAGGGACCAGGAACAAGTAGGAAACAAAATATACAATTAATGAATGGAATACTAACGTGTGCCCTTTTATTGAGCACTCACCAGCTGTTTTCACATCACACTTTGGATGCAGGTCTGCTCATTCTTCTGTTAAAATAAGAAGACCAAGGTGAAGTGACATGCACCAGGTCACTCAGCCAACCAGTGACCAAACTGGACAGGACTCAAATTCTTGGTTTTTGTCCCTTTCTACTGTTTTCTGCTGCTTCCAGAAAGTAAGACAGGCTATGGAAAGTCCTATAAACGAGGAAGAAATGATGGATTCCTTCTGGGAGGAAGGGGAGGACAAAAAGGATTGTTCTGTAACAATCCTCATGACTCCCCACTGACAATGAAGTCATGTTATAGCCCAGTCCAGCCTGGCCACAGCCAGTCCAGCTGTGGCCTGGGCAGCCCTGCCTGCACTTGCAGTGACTCATCTTTACAGCAACGTGGCTGTAGCTCAGCCCTGTCCGGCCTCCTCCTTCTGGCTTCAGCTGCTCTGCCACAACCTTGTATTTTTCCTCTTTAGTCTTGAACACAGTTTTCTCCTAGAAACCTTTCCTGAAGATTTTCTTCACCCACTTTCACCCCCTTTTCCTAGGCCTTCTCCCTGAACCTTCTTAGAGAAGTAATAATAACCAACATTATAGAGTGCCTACTGGAAACCAGACACTGTGCATTCAATTCACACACATAAAACAAAAGTTAAGTTATATTATTTCTAGTTTATAGTTGAGGAAACTGAGGCTCAAGTTGCCTAACATGCTCAATATGACATAGTTTATAAGTGCAAAGCCAGGACTCAAACCAAGGTCTGTCAGATACCAGGCCCTACACACACAATCAAGTATACTGCCTTTCACCAGTCTGCTGCTGTATACCCTGTTTCAGTTCCTCACCACCATCTATCCATTTGTCTCAACCAGAAATGTGGTTGTCATCCTAGACTCTCTCCTTACCTTCTGCCCCCATGTCCAATTAACAAGTCCTTGTTATTTCTATAACTTTACTTTATCTCCACTGTCTCCTCTTTCCATTCCACTGACACCTCCTCAGCTCAAGTCTTACCTTCTCTCACCTACTTGACTGAGAAACTTTCAAAACTTGGGACCCCCAGGTAGCTCAGTTGGTTGGGCATCTCCCTTCAGCTCAGGTCATGATCCCAGGGTCCTGGGATCAAGTCTCCTGTTGGGCTCCTTGCTCTGTGGGGAGCCTGCTTCTCCCTCTGCCTGCTGCTCCCCCTGCTTGTTCGCTCTCACTCTCTCTCTCTCTCTCTCTCTCTCTCTCATTCTCTCTGACAAATAAATAAACAAAATCTTCAGAAAAAAAAGAAACCTTCTAAACTGGTTCACTTACATACACTCCTTTTCTCTTCAAACCCATCCTCCAAAAAGCCATTAAAAGAATCTTCATATAAGATGATGTTAAGCCTTTATTTAAAACAAATGGATTTCCATGACCTCCAAGATGAAATGTTCACTTATTATATTTGACAAGGTCATCCAAGGTCTAATCTCTGTCTAACTCTCCTTTTCCTATTAATTCCTGCTGTACCAACTATTTACAGTTACACCAGCTGTCCATAGTTACCTGTATGTACTGGGAGCTGCCACATTCTTGTTTATAAACATTAGAAACAACTCTGAGTATCCTAGACCTAAGGGAGAATTTATTGGAAGGCTATATAGAGGGGCTCACAAAATTGAACAGAGACTGGAGAAGCAGGCTTATGAAACTGACAGGAAACAAGAAGTTCTACAAACTGAAAATCAGGAACAATGTCAGGACACTGCTGTCACCACCACTCCCACACACAACACCAGACAATGTACTATGCTGCTGCCATGCACCTCTGCAAAAGGACTCTAATCTCTTCATAATTACATCACCATTCCAAATTCACAGTCTCTGGCAGGAGAATCCACTGACTCATCCTTGGTAATTTAGGGACCAGAAATCCATTCCAACTTTTCACCTTCTGCTATAGGGACTATGAAAGTCAATGTGGCACAAAGACTCTAAAGTGGCCCTCATGATCTGTCTCCTCACCAGCATTCATGTCTTTGTGTGATCCCCTCCCCTTGAGTGTAGGTAGGACCCATGACTTACTTCTAACCTATAGAATATAACAAAGATGATATGATATCTCTATCCTGATTACTTTTTTTTTTAAGATTTTATTTATTTAGGGGCGCCTGGGTGGCTCAGTGGGTTAAAGCCTCTGCCTTTGGCTCAAGTCATGATCCCAGGGTCCTGGGATGGAGCCCCTCGTTGGGCTCTCTGCTCAGCAGGGAGCCTGCTTCCCCCTCTCTCTCTGCCTGCCTCTCTACCTACTTGTGATCTCTGTCTGTCAAATAAATAAATAAAATCTTTTTAAAAATAAAAAAATTTAAAAATAAAAGATTTTATTTATTTATTTGAGAGAGAGAGATCACAAGTAGGCAGAACAGTAGGCAGAGAGAGGGGGAAACAGGCTCCCCGCTGAGCAGAGAGCCTGATGCAAGGCTCGATCCCAGGACCCTGAGATCATGACCTGAGCCGAAGGAAGAGTCCTAACCCACTGAGCCACCCAGGTGCCCCTTACTTTACATTTTTAAGAGTCTGTCTTGCTAGCAGACTCACTCTCTCTCTCTCCTAATGGTCTTGAAGAAGAAAGCTACATGTTCTGAACTGCTTATAGAGAGAGACATGTAGCAGGAAATTACAAATAACTGCTAGGAGCAAGGAGCCAAGGAGCCATAAAAAAAAGCAAAAACAAAACAAACAAACAAAAAAACCTCAAAGTGTTCTGCTCTACAACCAAAGGAAATTAATTCTACCAACAACCTGAGTGAGCTTGGAAATAGGTCTTTCTAGAGTTGAGTCTCCAGATGAGAACACAGCCCAGCTATACCTGTACTCCTGAACCACAGAAACTGTGTGTGTGTGTGTGTGTGTGTGTGTGTGTGTGTGTGTGTGTTTTGATTTGGTTTGGGGTTTTGGGTTTTTTACCTTTTAAATAGGCTCCATGCCCAGCATGGAGCCCAATGCAGGGCTTGAAGTCATGACACTGAGATCAACCAACTGAGCCACCCAGGCACCCCAAGTGTGTGTTATGTTAAACTGATAAGTCTGTGGTAATTGGACAGTAATAGAAAAAAAATACAGCCAAATACTCACTTTGTCAGCCTCCCATCAGTCAGAGATGACTATGTGATACAATCTGGCCTGAAACTACTCTTATCCCTGTCTTCTCCAGCTTAATGAATGACAAGCCATTTTTTTTTTCAGTTGCTTAGGCCAAAACCTCAGAATGATCCTTGATCCATTGATCATGATCTAGAATGATTCTCTTTCTCATACACATCACACCCACTCCACTAGCAAATCCTATGCAAATTAAGAGGATATTACAAAATCTGGGACAGAGGTGATGATCACAAATACTAAAAGAGCGATAGTGGTGAAGGAAGAAAGTGGATGGATTTTAGCCTCATAAAGTAGAAAAACAAGACCTACAGTCTAAAGAGAGAAGATGAGAGCATTTCTGAGTTCTGGCATGGGCAGTTGAGGTAGGGAGCAGTGGAGATGAAGTTTGAAGGTGATTATGGTTGTTTTAAATGTTTGTTCATCAGTGCCTATGAGAAGCCCAAAGGAAAATCTCCAGTGCATTTTTTTATTAAATTGACTTAGAGCTTAGAACTGAGGGCTACCAGTATTTAGATGTGTTACTAACATAAATTGTTCTGTAATCTTAGAGTATAAATGAGACCACATTTCTTTGCTTTTCTTCTACTTCATCACTCAGGCTCCTCATGTCATATTATCAGGAAGTCTAGTGCTTCCTCCTTGGTTATCTAAAAACCCCAAGGTTCTTATATATTCTAAAAGATATGGCAGTTACCTATTGTAATATAACAAACCACCCGAATATTTGCTGTTTAAAACAACAGCCATTTGGGGCTGCCTGGGTGGCTCAGTGGGTTAAAGCCTCTGCCTTCGGTTCAGGTCATGATTCCAGGGTCCTGGGATCGAGCCCCGCATCCTGCTTCCCCCTCTCTCTGCCTGCCTCTCTGCCTACTAGTGATCTCTCTCTGTCAAATAAATAAATAAAAATCTTAAAAAAAAACAACAGCCATTTATTTAGTTGAAAATTGTGTGGGTCATCTAGGTGGCTTTTAGGTCTCGCCAGTTTAGCTGATTAATGCCAGGTTTGCAAATGCATCTGCTGTCAGCTGAGGATAGTCTAGAATGGCCTTTCTCACATGTCTGGCAGTTGGAGGTTATTGACAATAGTAATGGGAGAAACTAAGTCACATATCTCTCATCCTCTAGCAGGCTAGCCTGAAAGTCTTTACATGGCAGCAATGGTAGGCGTTCCAAAAGCAGAAAAAAAAAAGACAAAAACAAAACAAAACAAAAACCGAAACAAAAACAGCAAGCCCCAGTGTGAAAGAACTTTTCAGGACTTTCTTACTGTCACTTTGGCAATTGTGACATTGCCAAAGCAGGTCATTGTGGGAAGGGACTAAAGCTATATAGCAAGAAAGAATAAATTCAGAGAGGGGAAGAATTTGTGATTATCTTTGAAATCTACTCCAGGAAGACCAGTCCAACTTCCATAGCCAAGTCTAGCTAGAATTAGACTAGTCCATTAGCATCATTACTTCCTGGGACCATGTTGTAGACTGAATGTTTATATCCTCCCAAAATTCATGTGTTGAAGCCCTAACCCCCCAGTTCGGCTATATTTGGAAATGGGACTCTAAGGAAGTAATTATGGTTAAATGAAGCCAGAAAGGTGGGGCCCTGATCTAGTAGGATTATTATCCTCCTGAGAAGAGACACCAGAGAGCACTTGCTGTCCCTCACCCCAGGCATTCATGCACCAAAGAAGGCCATGTAACCATATAGTGAGAAAACGACCATCTACAAGCCAAGAAGAGAACTCTCAACAGAAACTGAATCACCAGGAACTCTGACCTTGGACTTCTAGCCTCCAGAACTGTAAGAAAATAGGTTAATGTTATTTAAACCACCCAGTCTGGGGCACCTGGATGGCTCAGTCAATTAAGCGCCTGCCTTCAACTCATGTCATGATCCCAGGGTCCTGAAATTGAGCCCCACATCAGGTTCCCTATTCAGTGGGGAGCCACTTCTCCCTTTCCCTCTGCCTGCTGCTCCCCCTGCCTATGCTGTCTCTCTCACTCTCTGTCAAATAAATAAATAAAGTCTTAAAAAATAAAAAATAGGGGTGTCTGGGTGGCTCATTGGGTTAAGCCTCTGCCTTCAGCTCGGGTCATGGTCTCAGGGTCCTGGGATCGAGCCCTACATTGGGCTCTCTGCTTAGCAGGGAGCCTGCTTCCCCCTCTCTCCCTGCCTACTTGTGATCTCCCTGTCAAATAAATAAATAAAATCTTTTTTAAAAATAAAAATAAAAATAAATAAATCATGCAGTCCATGATATATTGTTATGGCAACTCAAGCAGACCAATACAGACCATAAAACAAGGTCTTCCTAATCTGAAAAACGTTTTTTTAGGGAGGACAATTCCATTCCATCAGTGCCAAGATCAGCCAAAGATGCCTAGATCAGAGTTCCCACAACTGAAGCTCTTAGTCCTATACTATTTCAGTTCCATACATAGTGCAGTCACTTGCCAGAAAAACAAACATTCCCAAGACAAGTTTCCCAAGGAGCCCACGTTGTAGAGACCAGAAGTTTTTCTTCTCAAACACTCAAAATGCTCCCTTTGCCTAGGCAATTATTGCTTGCTAATCCTGGAGGATCTACACATATCCTCTTGCAGAAGACCTCTTTCGGTGATATTAACATGATCTAACACTTCGAAGATAGACTCCCTAGGTAATTCAAAGGGGCCCATATTATTCTTCTAAGAGTCAGCTTCAAGGATTCTTTATTATAATAATAACAAAACCAGATCTTGTTCCCCAATATTCATTTCACCTTTTTTGATTATTGGACTTATGGCCACCTAGAATAAAGACAAGTTTCTTCAATCTTCTTTGTGTTTCATGTAGCTCTGTGACTAAGCTCTGCTCTGACCAATGAGACGTGAGCATAAGAGTTGAATGCAACTTTTGAATTATACTATTAAAGGTATTTCCTTTCTTCTTTTTTCTCTTCTTCCAGCCTATTGCTTAGAAAGCAGTCATAGTAGAACTCATCTTGGACCACAAGGATGAGAAAACATCCTAGGATGGATGACAGTGCAACAGTGTAGAAAGTTCCAAGATGAGGGGTGCCTGGGTGGCTCAATCAGTTGACCATTCAATTCTTGATTTCAGCTCAGATCATGCTCTCAGGGTCATGGGATCAAGCCCAAACCTTCACCAGCTCTGTGCTCAGTGGGGAGTCTGCTTGAGATTCTCTCCCTTCCCCTCTGCCCCTCCACCGCTGCATGCTCGAGTGAGCGTGCTCTCTTCCTAAACAAAAAATAAATAAAATTTTTTAATGTTTTTAATTTTTTCATAAAAAGGAAAGAAAGTTCCGAAATGAACTCATGGAGCAGAGCCAGCATCCTTGCCCTCTGTACTATTATGTGATAGACAAATACACTTCTATCTTGTTTCAGTCACTATAAATTTGGATGTGTGTTACATGTAACCCAACCTCCACTGTTATCACTTAATATGATGATTTCTAATACCTGTTGTGTTAGAGAAGCTGATGGTTCACAAACGTAATCTTGGGCAGGGCACCAGCTACAGATGGAAATTGAAGTCATATTAAATATATACTTGGCAATAAAAAAAGACAGGAGTCTCAGGGAAATCCAAGAATAAAAGTATAATCTGACCTCAGTGAATTTGGATGTGGAAGCATCTCCAGGTTCCTCAGCAGTAGGAGTTTAGGGCATTTTATTCTATGCTCTGTCATTACCATGACTAAGTTTCCCTCTTGAGCTCTGCTTTAATTCATGTATGGTTTTTATTTTCCTCCCAGAATTAACTATTTTTTAATCCTCTGTACCCTATCATTGCTTTATATCATCACTTCTGCCTACCAATATTCTCTACTTAGCCAAAATTTTGTCTCGATCATGGCCTTTTCTCTATTAATTGGCCTCTCTATGCAACTTTAAAAAAATCATTTCTTGCTTCTAATGCCTGATCCATTCCCAACTTCCTAATTCATTTGCTTAAGATTGAGAAACTAATTAGCCAAACTCTACCTGTCAAGTTACTTTATAGCTGCTGGATATCTTAACACACTATTCAGGGATACCGTCACGGTCTAGTCAGCAATGTCTAGGAATTGGGAAGTCAATGTTATGTGGTACAGAATATGACTGCCTAAGACCATCCCTAGACAGAGATATGGAAGGGATAATTTTCCATAAAGGGGAATGGTATTCTTGTCTCAAATTATGAATAAAATTCTGGAATTATGAGTAAAATGTCTTGGACAGATAAATTGGAGGAGAATAAAAGTGAGACCAAAAACCACTTTGGAGGGGCGCCTGGGTGGCTCAGGGGGTTAAAGCCTCTGCCTTCAGCTCAGGTCATGATCCTAGGGTTCTGGGATCAAGCCCCACATCAGGCTTCCTGCTCAGTGGGGAGCCTGCTTCCCCCTCTCTCTATCTGCCTGCCTCTCTGCCTACTTGTGATCTCTGGCTGTCAAATAAATAAATAAAATCTTTAAAAAAAAACACTTTGGAGTCTATATGAATAAATAAAAGTATTCAGACTCTTGTCAGAGTTTTATAGGTAGAGCTAAAGGGGAAGGGAGAGACTGAAAAAATATTAAAGATGTAGAATTGCAGGACTTAATGAATAGTCAGAAAGGGGAAATAAGCAAATGGGATGAGTCGTGGATGATTTTCAGGATTCTGGCTTAAATAACCAGGTCAATGGTGATGTTTTTCATATCCTTGAGAATACTGAAGGAAGAACAAATTTCATAATTTCATTCACTCATTTATTCACACATTCAACAAGTATTTTTTCATCTTGCAGGGAGGGAAATATTGAACAAATACACTCACTGGATGTTAAAAAGAGGCATAATTTTGAAACATGTTGATTGTGCAGCCTCTCTGAGATCTACCAGATGAACGAATGGGTCTAAAATTCAGGGAACACTCTCAGTCAGACATATGCATGACAGAATGAGAATGCTAACAAGCAAATGCTCCCAACCTTCTCTCCCACCCCTGAGTCTTCCCCTGGCCAAGAGAGTTCTATGGATGCCAGGCTGCTTCTTTGGACTTTGGGAATGCAGAATAATGAGAATGAGAACGAAGAAGAATAATTTAAGGGATAAAAGAAGTAGAATTTAGTTCGAGAGGCTAAGTTGAATTACTTAAAAAGAGCTATAAGAGGAGAGGAAAGGGAGGAAAGTAGACAGCTGGAGGTAAGGAAGCAAAGAGAAGAAAACTATATGGGTGGCTGGGAGTACTTGTTTTGTGGTCTGTGGAGGAAGTGGGTGGGAGAGGAAGAAGAGCTGTAATAAGTATTGCTACAAACCCTCTTCTCTGTTCCCAAGCAATGCTGTAATGATTTGCATCATTTTTTTTTATTTACATCATTTTGAAGTTACTTTTGGCTGCTGAACTATGTACTTCTCTAAATATGATTCCATGCAAATATTGTGCTATGTTACCCTCTCTCGTTCATTAAGGGCTATATATAAATTTGGGAGCACATGGAAATTGAAGTCGTTGCTCTGTATATATGTATGTCATTCAGGGTACGTAGCTGAGATAGAAAGATTAAGGTCCAACATTTAAGGTAAGGATGATGGATGAACAGTTGTTTAAGAAAAGTGAGGAAGCCTGCAACTTCTAAAGCTTCTTAAACATTCAGATGCTCCATCATTGCAAACAAATGGCAGCTTGAGACTAAAATAACCATGAGCATTATAATTTTGGAGCACAAAATTAATGCTATTAATGCACAGAATTAATGCAGTGTGAAATAATAATATAACTAATAGAGATTAAGAAATAGAGAAATTTTTAAAACTTAATTTCCTTGTTTTTCACTTTGGAGAGGTCAAAAGGTATTGTTTAAAGCCAATAAATAATAGAGGTGAAAGTTTATTTAAATGTTAAAGGTTTGGGGGTGCCTGGGTAGCTCAGTCGGTTAAACGTCTGCCTTCAGCTCGGGTAGTGATCCCAGGGTTCTGGGATCGAGCCCCACATAGGGCTCCCTGCTCAGAGGGGAGATTGCTTCTCCCTCTCCTTCTGCCTGCCTCTCTGCCTACTTGTGTTCTGTAACTCTCTGTCAAATAAATTTAAAAATCTTTAAAAATAAATAAATAAAAATTTAAAAAATTAAATTACATGTTTTGGGTTTTCTTAAGATTTTATTTGTCAGAGACAGTTAAAGAGATCTTTTAGTTTTTATGTTTATTATATAACTTATTTTCTTTTAAAAAAGATTTTATTTTTGGTTTTTTAATTTTTATTTTATTTACTTTAAAGATTTTATTTATTTATTTGACAGACAGAGTACAGGCAGGGGGAACAGCAAACAGATGGGGAGAAGCAGGCTCCCTGCTTCTCACGTGCACATGCATTCCTCTCTCTCTAAAAAAAACCTAAAACTAGGGGCAGCTGTTTTAGTCCTTAAATATCTACCTTTGGCTCATATCATGATCCCAGGAGTCCTGGGATTGAGACCTCCATAGGACTCCTTGTTCAGCGGGGAGCCTGCTTCTCCTTCTCCCTCTGCTGCTCCCCGTGCTTGTGTTCCCTCTCTCATTGTCTCCCTGTCTGTCAAACAAATAAATAAAATCTTTAAAAATAAAATAAAAATTTAAAAACTGAAACTAAAATAAAATTTTAAAAGAAAGGAAGTTATATAATAAAGATAAAAATTAGAAGTTCATCATCTTAAAAAAAATTCTTGACTGCTCAGAGCAAAAAGGAATCTGGATATCATGGGGAGCAGAGCTACTCCAAGTGTTATCCTTGAGACTTGAACCAGTTGGCAAACTGTTTGTTATTGATCTATAAAGTGAAAAGTAAAGAAACTGAGAGCAAGCTCTCACAAAACATTTATAACAATTTGGCAGAGTAATTTTATGTCTGTGAATCTACTTGTAAGAAATTTTCTATGTCTTGGTCTTATTTTTTCTAGTTTTTTTCTTTATATATATATATATTTTTTTTTTTTTACTGAGGTATGATTGACATACTATATTACACTAGCTTCATATGTACAAGGTAATATTTTAATATTTGTATCTATTTCAAAATGATCTCTCAGTCTCCATCCATCTCCATTCATAGTTACAAAAATTTTTTTCTTGTGGGGAGAACTTTTAAGATCTACTTGCTTAGCAACTTTCAAATATGCAGTACAGTATTAGTAACTACCGTGACCATGCTATACATTACATCCCCATGACTTACTTATTTTATAACTGGAAATTTATGCCTTTTGATTCACTTCACTAATTTTGCCCATCCCCTGCCTCTGGCAACTACCAGTCTATGATGCCGCTTTTTTTGGTTTTTTAGTTGGTTTGTTTTTAGCTTCCACATATAAGTGAGATCACATGGTAGTTGCCTCTCTTTGTCTGACTCATTTTATTTAGCATAATGCCCTCAAGGTCCATCCATGTTGTTGCAAATAGAATTTCATTCTTTTTTTTTTTTTAAGATCTTATTTATTTATTTGACAGAGAGCAAGAGAGTACAAGCAAAGGGAGCAGCAGAGGGAGAGGGAGAAACAGTCTCCCCACTAAGCAAGGAACCCAGTGCAGGACTCGATCCCGGGACACTGGGATCATGACCCACGCTGAAGGCAGATGTTTAACCAACTGAACCACCCAGGTGGCCCAGGATTTCATTCCTTTTAAAGTATGACTTGGGGGCACCTGGCTGGCTCGGTTGGTGAAGTGGGTGATTCTTGATCCCAGGGTTATGAATTCAAGCCCCACGTTGGCTATACAGATTACTTAAAAATAAAATCCTTGGGGCACCTGGGTGGCTCAGTCGTTAAGCATCTGCCTTCAGCTCAGGTCATGATCCCAGTATCCTGGGATCCGGCCCCACCCACATCAGGCTTCCTGCTCAGTGGGAAGCCTGTATCTCCCTCTCCCACTCCCCTTGCTTGTGTTCCCTCTCTCATTGTGTTTCTCTCTGTCAAATAAATAAATAAATAAATTTTAAAATATAAAATAAAGTCCTTAAGGGGCACCTGGGTAGCTCATTCGGTTGGCCGTGGGACTCTTGGTTTCAGCTCGAGTCATCTCAGAGTTGTGAGTCCCGTGTTAGGAGCCCTGCTCAGTGCGGAGTCTGTTTTCTCCTTCTCCCTCTTCCTCTGCCCCTCACCCTGCTTCTCTTTCTCTCTCAAATAAATAAATAAAATCTTTAAAAAGTGAAAATTTTAAAACATTTAAATATTTTATTTAATTTAAAAATGAATAAAATAAAAACTAAAAAATTATGAAGTATGAGTGAATAATATTCTACAGTACATATACACCACATCTTCTTTATCCATTCATTTATTGTCAGTGGACATTTAGGTGGTTTCCATATCTTGGCTATTGTAAATAATGCTGCAATGGACATGGTGGTGCCAGTATCTTTTCATATCAGTATTTCTATTTTCTTCAGATAAATACCTAGAAGTGAAAAAAAAAAAAAAAAACTAGAAGTGGGATTACCAGATTACATGGTAATTCTTTTTTTTTTTTTTTTTTTTTTTTTAGTTTTTGAGAAAGCTCCATACTTGTATCTCAAGTTTTCTCAAGTTGTTTTTATTGAATTTTACAAAAATATCAGTCTATGCAATCAAAAAAATTATTTAAGTCTCAGGTAGCTGAGAAGCACCGATCTAGAGCAGCAGCAACATCACCTGAAAATTTGTTAGAAATGCAAATTTCAGGGCACCTGGGTGGCTCAGTGGGTTAAAGCCTCTGCCTTCGGCTCAGGTCATGATCCCAGGGTCCTAGGATCGAGCCCCGCATCAGGCTCTCTGCTCAGCAGGGAGCCTGCTTCCTCCTCTCTCTCTGCCTGGTTCTCTGTGATCTCCGTCTGTCAAATAAATAAATAAAATCTTAAAAAAAAAAAAAAGAAATGCAGATTTCTTGAATTTCTCTTATTTTAGACATTGTGCTGCTCAGGACCCTCTGAGGAAATCAAAATTAAGCTAATCTGATGGTTGAGTAGATGTTAGCCTGATAAATATCTCCAGAGCTCATACTCTTTATATTTTACTATGTTACCTCCATTTATTCCTTCATTCATTCATTTAGCAAATATTCAAAGAGTGCCTCCTACATGTCAGGCCTTATTTCTGTTGAGTAAACTAAGATGAACATGGTCCTTGGCCCCACTGAATTTATACTCTAAGGGAACTTCACTTTTTATAGGGGTTTAATTCTATGTCTTGAATTTCTATTAAGTTCTACTTTCTATTCTTCCATTATAATATAGTACCAGACATCCTTATGACAAAATATCTTCTATATACTGTTGACTTTCAAATTTATAACTTTAGTTCAAATTTCTTGATTATCATTATTTATTATTTTCAGTAATTTCATTTTCTGTCATTTACTGAAGAATATCACTCCAGAAATGCTGCCCTGTCTCTCTAATATCATAATTTTCCATCTCTCTTCTGGATCACTCTATCAGTGCACTTTAACGTTCCTCGTGTCCTCACTTCTACCACCAGCTACTCCCAATATTTTTTGCTCCTTTGTGCAGCAAAATTTCTTAAAAATATTTGTCTATCTGTGCTATACCTAATCCCACTCCTCCATCTTATTTTTTAAAGTTTTTTGTTACTAAATTTGCAAACATAATACAATAATTAAGAGAGTAGGGCCGCCTGGGTGGCTCAGTGGGTTAAGCCTCTGCCTTTGGCTCAGGTCATAATCTTGGGGTCCTGGGATCGAGCCCCACCTCAGTCTCTCTGCTCAGCAGGGAGCCTGCTTCCCACTCTCTCTCTGCCTGCCCCTCTGCCTACTTGTGATCTCTCCCTCTGTCAGATAAATAAATAAAATCTTTTTTAAAAATAGTACAGTGAATCCCTATGCACACATCCCAAATGTTCTTCAATTATGAACATTTGTCATATTTGCTTCTTCTTACCTCTTTATTTCTTTTTGTTGCTATAGTATTTTAGAGCAAATCCCTGACAGTATGTCATTTCAATTCTAAATACTCATGCATATTTCTTTTTTTTCCTCATGCATATTTCTAAAAAGCCAGAAAATTTTCTTACATAACACAGTTATCACTATCACCTCTTACAAAATTAAAAATAGTTCCATAAAATTAACTGATAACTGGGCCACATCCAAATTGTTCAAATTGTCTTCAAAATGTCTTTATACATTTGGTTTACCCATTCTCTTAAATGCACCCCAATTAAGCTTCCCCCTACACCACTCCACCCAAACTTCTCTGGTCAAGATCATCAATATCTACAATGCTGTTAAACCTAATGATCAATTTTCATCTTATTTGACATCTCTCTCTGTTGCATTTTATATATTTGCTCCCTCCCTACTTCTATTTTTACAGAACATTGTAAAACAAACCCCAAGTACCATTACCACCCAGCTTGTATACTTATCAACATTTTGTCATTCTTGTTTTATTTATGCTCCACTCTTGTTTTTATTCTCTGGAGTAGTTAAAGGAAATCTGAGACAATATATAATTTCAATATATATATGTACAGATAAGAACTTTTATAACATAACCATATTACATTTTCACACCTAACAAAACTAATAATAATTTCTTAATATCATCTAATACCCAGTCTGTTTTCAATTTCACAAAAATATCTTTTTGCAGTTGTTTGGAAAATTCTTCTCAAGCACCATTCATACATTGATGTGGTTGAAATATCTCTTAAGTTTCCTTTAATATAAAACATTTTCCCTCCCTCCTTTTTATGCCATTTATTTGCTGAAGAAACCAGGTTATTTGTCATATAGAATTTTCCACATTCTACATTTAGCTGACTGAGATCCTCGTGGTATCATTCATATATTCCTCTATCCCTAGTGTTTCTCTGTAAATTGGTAGTTATATCTGGAAGCCTGATGAAATTCAGCTTCATTTTTCTTGGAAAAAGTACTTCATAAGTGGTGCTGTGTAATTCTCCCTACATTCTATGAGGAGACACATAATAATTTGTGGTTCTACTTGCAATGACAATAAGGCTGATGAGTACATTCAAATTCAAATAATGAACTTGATCTATCCATTATATAAGATTTTTCCAACAACTATCCTCCAAATGGTTTTGGAGATAATTGAGAATCATTGCCTAAATCTATTATTTCATGAGGGAATCTAAGTCTAATATTTCATTTAATGGAAAAGCCAACATAGTCCCTGATTCTCTTTGTTCATCAATTTTCAGAATAGTGACTGCCCTGCTATCTCCAAAGGAGACCAGTGGATGTTAGAGGTTTTTCATGGTTAGTTATGGGCACCTGGTTTCAGTCCATGTTGGTTGTTACTCTTCAGTTACTCCCCATTTTGGCCAGTGGGACATCCTTTCGGTTGCCTCCTGTATCTTTTCATCCTTTTGACAAACCCCAGGAGTCTTTGGTAGTTTCCTTGCTTTCTGGAAAAGAGGACATCACAAAATAATCTTGCATATTTCCTGCATCGAACCTGGAATCAGTCCATTCCCTCCTTCCTGTTATATTTTCTCACCTAACATTTGAAAAATGACACTTTTATCTAGCGATTTGCTCAAGCCAAAAACTTGGAAGTAATCTTTTATGCTACTGACTTCCTTATCCCCTATATGCAGTCAATCACCAAATTCTCTTAGGTCTATCTATAGAAAGACCTCAACTGGGATACCTGGGTGGCTCAGTTGGTTAAGCCACTGCCTTCAGCTCAGGTCATGATCCTGGAGTTCTGGGATCGAGTCCCACATCAGGCTCCCAGCTCCTTGGGGAGTCTGCTTCTCCCTTCTCATGCTCTCTCTCCCCTCTCAAATAAATAAATAAAATCTTTAAAAAAAAAAGAAAAAAGAAAAACCTCAACTTCTTCATTTCTTATTTCTACTGCTACCTCTCTAGTCCAGGCCATTATCATCTTTCATCTGTACAACTGTAATAGCTTTCTAATTAGATTACCCATTTCTCTTTGCCCCTTCTAATCCATTCTTCAACCAGCATTGTCTTTTTGAAAGTATAAGTCAAGAGGCTGTGTTTACTACAGCACATGTTTTGATAATTTCCCTTTCTAAAAATTTCATCGAATTTGATAAATAAATAAATAAATAAATAAATAAGTAAAATTCCAGTTTGTGACAAATTCCTAGAAGACCAAAAGCTGACGGGGTCAATTGTCCTGGTAAAGTTGTAGTTATTTGGTGAGGTGGTAAATTTCCTAGTGTCTATTTTATTATGCTTTAAACTTCCATACATGTTACACACATTATTTTGCATAGATCTGTGCAAGACACATTTATTGATCACTAAATATCCACATGAATCCTTACATTTCTCATCATTCTTCACAGTTAGATGGGATCACTTGACCAGAACTGACCAGTGAGCTATGAAAGGAACTAAGATATGTAAGTTTCAAACTAAAATGTAAAAAGAGGGAGTCTAAATTTGTCATGTTCTCCCTTCCCTGTAGGTGACCGCAGAGACTCACTGGAAGCATGGAGTGGTTGAGTTATCACATGGAAGACAGCTAACAGGTGATGATCTCAGGGTCTTGGAATCGAGCCCTGCATGAGGATCTGCACTCAGTAGGAAGTTTCCTTCTCCCTCTCCCTCTGCTCCTGCCACCTCTCATACTCTCTCTCTCAAATAAATAAACAATATCTTTTTAAAAAGAAAATACAAGTTTCTTATCAAGGAAAAAAGAAAGGCTATTAGAATCTCCAGAAAAATAAAAAGTCATAGTCCAAAGATGAAGTGATTTAAAATGTGACCTATATTGAAGAATCAATAGCAGGGCACCTGGGTGGCTCAGTGAGTTAAGCCTCTGCCTTCAGCTCAGATCATGATCTCAGGGTCTTGGGATGGAGCCCCACATTGGGCTCTCTGCTCAGCAGGGAGCCTGCTTTCTCTTCTCTCTCTGTCTGCCTCTCTGCCTACTTGCCATCTCTCTCTCTCTCTCTGTGTCAAATAAATAAAATCTTAAAAAAAATCAATAGCAAATAGAATAAGAAAGTCCATTTAGCCCTGACATTTCTATTTTTATTATTAATGTTTTATAATTTTTTAGGTTAGATTTTTTTAAATCCTAATGCAGGGGTGCCTGGGTGGCTCAGTTGGTTAAACATCTGCCTTTGGCTCAGGTCATGATCCGAGGGTCCTGGGATTGAGCCCTGCTTTGGGCTCCCTCCTTAGCAGGGAGTCTGCTTCTCCTTCCCCCTGCTCTTGTGTTCTCAATGGCGTGTGCGCTCTCTCTTTCTTTCTCTCTATCCCTCTCCCTCTCAAATATATACATAAAATCTTTCAAAAATAAAAATAAGGGGCGCCTGGGTGGCTCAGTGGGTTAAGGCCTCTGCCTTCAGCTCAAGTCATGATCCCCGGGTCCTGGGATCAAGCCCCGCATCGGGCTCTCTGCTCAACAGGGAGCCTGCTTCCCTTCCTCTCTCTCTGCCTGCCTCTCTGTCTACTTGTAATCTCTGTCAAATAAATAAGTAAAATATTTAAAAATTTAAAAAATAATAGAATAAAAATCTAATGCACTTGGGGACATCTTTGTAAACTTCATCCGTAATTAACTGTGCTAATCTCAAATTGATTTCTTGGCCTTCTACTACTTTGCTCTATCTTGCAGAGGATTGGCTCATGCAAATTATATATCTAAAGTTTCCTAACATGGTTACTTTTGTTTAGTGGGAAAAATGTTGGAGGCTCTCTGTTACAGACAGAATCTCCAACATAGGCTATGTCTTTTCCATGATTCCAGGTCTCACCAGCCTCCCTTTCTCCCTCTCTCAGCTCCTATAGGGCAGTTCTTGAGTCTACGGTTTTAGTTCCCACTGAGTTTGTCTCAGGTCATGGGATCTGTTAACAACACCTCCTCCTCTCATTCTCCAGCCCTGGGGGTGGTAGAGGTTTCCTGTTGTGCCTAATTTCTGACTTGCTTCCCCATCCCCTGTTATACTAATCTCTTTTTAATTAGCTCCCTATAGTAAATTCCTTCTATTTAACTACTGGAATGGGCTCTGCTTCTCTGACCAGACCCTAGCAGATATAAATAATCTGTGTAGTGTATATATACCATGAGAATTAATGTTAATCATCCATCAAAGGACAAGGAAGTGAGCACTGAAACTAAAGAGTTCCCATAGCAGTGAGTTAGATAAGAGCTTTACCACACAGTTGTTATAATTGTTGATTATAGAATTCCAGAGGTTATTTCCCCTAATATGAATCATTCTCTCCCAGTATCCAATCCTAAATTCTACAACTATTTATTGAATGTCTGTTCATGCTGTATCCTGAAGGAGACACAAAAATGAATTAGACATAATACTTGCACTCAAGGATCTCAGAGTCTACCATAAAAACTAAAACATGTACAAGTGATGAGAAATAAGCAATGCCTGTTTTATGAGAATTCAAAGGAAGAAAGGATCAATTCTTGCTAAAGTTTCAGGAAGAACCTCAAGAAAGAAATGTCACTTGAATAGAACCTTGAACTATTTTGGTATTGAGAGATTTTGGATGGACCAACATGAACAAAGGAGTGGACTTGGGGATATGTAGGTGGTCTATAGTGAATGGTAAATATTTTAGTTTGACTAGTAAAGTATGTGAATAGAAGTCACGAGAAATAATATGGAAAGGCAGTAAATAGCCAAATCTGGGAAACTCTTTGAATACCAAACTTCAGAAAGTAGAAGCTTTAGGCAATGGGCCATGGGTTGGCAAACTAAAAACCTGGCTTGCGGGACGCCTGGGTGGCTCAGTTGGTTAAGCAGCTGCCTTCAGCTCAGGTCATGATCCCAGCATCCTGGGATTGAGTCCAGCATCCTGGGATCGAGTCCCGCATTGGGCTCCTTGCTCATCAGGGAGCCTGCTTCTCCCTCTGCCTCCGTCTGCCAGTGCTCACTCTCTCTCTCTCCCTCCCTCTCTGACAAAATAAAATTAAAAAAAAAAAACAAAAAACCTGGCTTGCTGCCTATTTTTGCCAGGCCCATGTGACAGACCAACATTTGTAATCTATTTGATGATAGAAAACACTAATTTTGAACCCAGTTAAATGAAATGTTAGCTCTCTCAAAAAAGAACTCCATTCTCCTTATGAGTAGAGCTGTATTACAAAAAACAAAAATAGAAACAACAAAAAAGAACCACGCACAGAAAAGCCGAACAACGCAGTTAATATATTTTCAATAAAAGTTTGTGGAAATTTGGGGCACCTGGGTTGCTCAGCTAGTTAAGTGTTTGCCTTCAGCTCAGGTCATGATCCCAGGATCCTGGGATTGAGCCCTGCATTGGCTTCTGTGGTGGACAGGAGTTCTGCTTCTTCCTCTCCCACTCCCCCTGCTTGTGTTCCCTCTCTCGTTGTGTCTCTCTCTGTCAAATAAATAAAATCTTAAAAATAAATAAATAAGGGCGCCTGGGTGGTTCAGTGGGTTAAAGCCTCTGCCTTCGGCTCAGGTCATAATCTCAGCACCTGGGATCAAGCCCCACATCGGGCTCTCTGCTCAGCAGGGAACCTGCTTCCGCCTCTCTCTCTGCCTGCCTCTCCGCCTACTTGTGAGCTCTGTCAAATAAATAAATAAAATCTTAAAAAATAATAATAATAATAATAAAAATTTTTAAAAAATCTGTGGAAATTTGTTTTCTCTGTTGCTATATGAGCACCTGTGTAATATCCTCAATTTTTCCACTTGGTCTACAAAGCCTAGAATTTTTTTTTAATTTTGTTTATTTTTTTAAGATCTTAGAATAGATAGGTAAGAGAAAACATCAGATCAAATGATATAAGCATTTTAAAGCCAATTGCTTTCCAGAAAGAGTATCAACCTGCCCTTTCACCTGAGATCATGACCTGAGCAAAGGCAGAGGCTTAACCCACTGAGCCACCCAGGCACCCCCAAAGCCTAGAATTTACAGAAAAAGTTTGCTGACCTCTATATTAGGCAATGGAATAGTCAGGCAGGGAAGTGCTTTGGGAAGGCTGGTTGTATTTGCATCACCATTTCAAGAATCAGTGGCAGGGAGACTTGAAGGGGCCTCAATACAGTAATCCAGTAAAGAGATGATGAAGGCTGTTATTAGTCAAAATGTATCTGGTTTCAAGCGTTCAAAACCTAATTCAATGAGGTAAGCACAGAACACACTGGTAATTTCCTACTCAATATCCATTCTTCTGTCTTCCATGTGAAGGAACCAATTTTATACAGGACAGCAGTGCTTATAGCAGCTAAAAATTCTTACCTTTCTAGAGCGAAAATGTGGATAATCTGTACTTATGACCATATGACCATATGACCCAACTCTGACCATCGAGAGAATAAAAGAAAGTTTCAGAGTTAGGTTTCCAGAGATATGTGGATAATATGCTTACTCCTTCAGTCCTCTGGTCTTTATCCTTTTCTTATCTTCTTGATAAGGTAGCAGCAGACTCTACTTGGGAGGTACAGCCTCTATTTTTTTTCTCACACTAAAGATAGTGGAACAGGAAGACAGAGAAGCCTGGTCTTTTATGACATTCTGTAATCTGAAACAGTTGCTCTTACCCTGGATGCCTGTTTCCATGCATTTTTTTATAAGAGGAAAATAAATTCCTATATGGCCATGTTAATTACCTAAAACTGAATACATCCCTAACTGATGAAGAGAATATATTGGAGGGATCCTAAAGTAACTCACAGATTGTACAAACTAAACTGAAGTTCAGTAAACTGTTCTTGGAAGAAGCTGGATGGAATGCTATAGATCTTCCTTCTTTATCTCATTATTATTCTCTGCATATTGAATTAATACTTTTTTCTCATCTAATCTGGCTTTCTCTACTCCTCAGTCCATATAGCAGAAAACATGGCCAACAACAGCTTCTATGTTTTACATTAAATATTGACAGTCATGGGGCACCTGGGTGGCTCAGTGGGTTAAATGTCTGCCTTCTGCTCAGGTCAAGATCTTGGGTTCCTGGGATAGAGCCCTGTGTATGCTCAGCTGAGAGTCTGCTTCTCCCTCTCCCTATGCCCCCATCCACCCATCTTGTGCTTTCTTTCTCTCTCTCAAATAAGTAAAACTTTAAAACAACAGTGAAAATTACTAAAAACTTAATGAATAGTAAGAACTAGTTTAATACATTATGATATTCTCTTATAATGTAATATTATGTAACCACTAAAATGATAGCAATTAAAAAGTATATATAGAGAAAATGTTTCTAACATAACATTAATAATATTAGCAATGCTCCAAGTACAAATTCAAATATAAACAAGGTGTATGAAGTAAAATGAAATTTTACCCCAGGGTAACTACTGCCAAAAGTTTAGTGTGTTTTCAGACTTTTTCAGGGCACAGGAAATTGTATATCCTGGTACTTACTAATTGTTTAGGATGAGCATTTTTCATGTCATAAAATAGTCTTCTAAAATATTTTTAATGGCAGATAATCTACATACAAAGAATGTACAATTATTTATTCAATCATTCCCTTAGCTATAAAGCTATTATTAGTGTTTGGCTGCAAGTAATTAAAACTAAGTTGTCTTAAAGGAAAAATTATAAGCTGTTAAAAGGATCCTGTGTTTTATAGAATGAAGAGGCAGGAATGCATAAAGTAACTAGAATGTGCAATGGAATGCTCTGGAGAATGTTTTATCTCTGTTTCTTTTCCCTGCTTATCTCCAAATCCCTGCCTCATTCTCCTCTCTCTACAAACTGGTGTTCTCTGCTCTTCAGTCTCTCTGGAGGATGATAGCCTTGACATAATTCCTGATTTTTCACACTCCGTCCATCCAAGATATCAGCTCAGAATTCCTAGGTGAGAAAGATAATTAACCTAGTTTGGTCAGGTGTCTACCCTGGTCCCGTCAACAGTAGCCAATGGATCAAGGTCAATGGATCAATGAGGCTGGAGTAAAGAGGGTGATGACATGAACAGGACTCTCCATTCTCAAAGACAGGTGAATCATCATGAGCTGAGAATATAAGTCAGAAGATGTCTACCATGGTCTCCATATGTCAACTTCACTTCTTAGAATAGATAGGTAAGTGAAAACATCAGATCAAATGATATAAGCATTTTAAAGCCAATTGCTTTCCAGAAAGAGTATCAACCTGCCCTTTCACCTGCAGTAACTAGGAATTCCTGTTTGCTTATACCTGTTAACTTTAAGGAAACAGTGGTCAATTTGAAAGGGGAAAAGTGGTATCTTGTTGTTGTTTTAATTTGTGGGGTTTTTTTAATCACTAGTAAGCCAGAGTATTTTTCCAGATATTTATGGACTAGTGCTTCCTCTGTCCAGGGCAGAACTTTGTGTGGTTTCTTCCCATCTGCTTGGTAAAGAAAATGAAAATTTCCACTACCGGGCTGAAGAGTCAGGCTTTCTTACAGGGCAGATGAGTAAATGAGACCTCTGGAGCTGTTAGCTAAACATCTGCATTTCTTCTGGGCTACCCACACCTGCTCTCCAGCAACTGCTGACTCCTGCCTGGTTCCACTCCCTGCTCCACCACCAGTTCTCCCAAATCCTCCCCTCTTCTCTAGGAGCTATAGTTGAGTTTGGATAGAAGTCATGCTGTCTGGGGTGCCTGGGTGGCTCAGACAGTTAAGCATCTGACTCTTGATTTTGGCTCAGTTCATGATCTCAAGGTCGTGAGATGGAGCCCTCATTGACCTCTGTGCTGGGTGTGGAGCCTGCTCAAAATTCTCTCTCCTTCTCTCTCTGCCTCTCCCCTGCCCCACCCTGTCTTAGAAAAGAAAAGAAAGAAATTTAAGAAGTCCTGTGCTGTCTGGACAGCTCTGTCTTCTGGGAAGTCAGTTCAGAAGTTAAGTCCCCACTAACAGGAGCCAACACTCTAGTAGTCGGTACTGCAGCATAGAAGCTGGACACTTACATGTGGTACCAGAAACAGCTACCCGGAGATTTTTAACTGTGCTGATCTTATGGATGGAACATGCAACTATGAAGACCGAAGTTTCATTCCCCTGCACTGCATTTGTCCGTGAAGTTGGACCCATCCCACTACAGCCTCTAGTGCAAAATTCTGTCATTGCATTTGACATATTGTGTTGTCAGTGTCTGTGCTAATGTCTTTTTCCTCCCTGAAGTATTAACTCCTTGAGGATAGAGACAATATCTATCTTGTTTATCTGTGTCCTTAGTTCTATGAAACTCCTCTGCTAGACTTGCTCTGCCAACATTTCCTCAGAGCTCCCCGGCTGGGGAGAATAAAAAATAGAGACTATAGGTAAAGGCCCAAGATGGATCATTTGTTATTCAAAAAACTAAAGAACTGAAAAATTTTTGACTGAAGACTGAACTTACAAGGCTGATAGTGAAGGGAAGCTAACATTTTCTAAATGCTAGGCAATCGTATTATTCGTTACATTTTTGCTCCCTTGGTTTCTCTCCTACAGTTCTCGGGCTTTCTGCACCATAGGAAAGATGGTAGCCAGCAGCCCCAGACTTACAGTACCTCAGAAAAAAGAACCTGCCACCAAAAAGGAGAGGGCTTCTCTCCTACAGTGTGGAGCTTAAGCCAAGAAGGAACTCCTATTAGCTCTTCTTGGTCACATGTGCCCTGTGGACCAATCACTGAGCCAGGAAAATAGACTTCTACAATGGGCTATGGCTGAGTTATGTTTCCTATAAAAAGAGGAGCAAGTTTTGTTATCCAAACGGGTGAACATAAAAGTTTGCTAAATAGCCAAGAGCATTAGCTACCAGAGCTAAAAATTGTTGGAATCATTGTCTGCCTTGGGAGCCACTCCTTCAACACTCTAAGTCCTGGACAGCCTCGGGTGCCAGACTCTAAAGACTGCCTTCTTGTACCCTGAGGGGATGGACTAAAAAATCTTAAGGGACCTTTTCAACTTTATGGTTGAAAGAGAAGATGCTTTTTTAGTCAAGCCTTAAATACTGGGCCTGGTCTGAAATAATCAAGAAAACTAGATAGCATGCCTGGTTAGATCTACTCCCATTAGTAAGTTTGCAGATAGGAAATTTGGCGTTTGGATAGAATTCTTTTAAGTCCCCAAGCAGTTTCAGTTGTTTTGACACCAAAACACAGTCACACCCCATTTATCTGACCAACTTCATTCCCAGTCCTCTTTCACTAAATGATAATGTGACCTTGAAATTCATTCCTCCTCTAGCCATTTTCTCCATTTGACTTTTAAGAGAGATTTGCTATTGAAACTCATTCATCCATTTCCTCAAAAATAATTTATTAAATATCCTCCATGGGGGTGCCTGAGTGGCTCAGTCAATTGAGTGTCTGACTCCTGATTTCGGCTCAGGTCATGATCTCAGTGTTGTGAGATAGAGCCCTGCTTCCAGCTACAAGCTCTGCAAGGAGTCTTCTTGTCCCCCATCCCCTTCTGTTTTTATGTGCTGGCTCGCTCTCTCTCTCTCTCAAATAAATAAATAAAATCTTTAAAAAAGTAAACACCTGCTATGTACTAGGACTATGCTGGGCACCTTAAAAAACTTTAAGAGTAGAAAGCCTGTAGGGGATTGAATCTGCAGATGTCAACCTGACCACATGAAGCCTTCTGCTGAGTCTTTTCAGACCAGACCGGACTCTCAGGTCTGCAGAACATTGAACAAAGCAAGAGTGACTTACTAGGTGTGGTTTCCAGGTCCCCTGACCCATCCTCTTTCTGATTCAGTCACACACAAAATGACAGGACAATTTTTTTCAATCAAACAAATAAATAAATGGGACTGTCTAAACAACTGGGGACTTGGAAAAGAAACAGTTGAATTTTTTCTCTGGGAGTGGAATGTAACTGACTTCGCACATGTGCACGTATATACTCAATCTGCACTTTGGTCCAAGGGTGGGTGGTTCTAACCCCACCACCTATATCCATGCAGTTGGCAACGTTCTTTCTCTGTAACTTAGCAGCAACGGTAATAGCAAGGTGAGCCCAATAGCAAGGTCAACTGTTCAAGGGTATCTCTGAGAACTATGGCTTCTTAGTAATGCCAAAGAAATAGTCCCCCTGGGTTTCCTCATCTCTGCTCTGTTCTGTTGTCAGAGAAAGTTATAAACACCATTTCCTTAGGCTAATGTAAACCAACCCTCAGCCACAATTTTTCTGAATACTACCGGATGAGAGTTAAGAGGTCTCAGGTGCTTGTAAATGGAGCTTATAGCACTCGTATCTACCCAGAACTCGGTGTGGACTCTCAAACATGCCCTTACTCTGTATGAGACAGGAGTACAAATGGCACTGTATGATCAACCATACAGCTGTGTCTTCTAGCATGAAACTTCAACCTGTCAAAGCCTTATAAGGATAGAAAAGATTATTCTGTGATCTTCTTACGACATAAGACAAAATCTTCCCCCAAAGCCTTAGGATGAATGAAAGGCAGAATGGGTGGGAATGCCTTTTACAATGCCAATTACAGCGTTGCTTAGAAAATCCAGACATTTGGTGAGTGACAGTGAAGGGAAACTGAGACAAAACTGCAGGCAAAGCAAAGGGAGCAGCCAAAGCTGCCTCTCAGATACCCAGTGGCCATTGTACACAGAGCAGGCAGAGGCTGGATCAAGAAAAGAAAAGCTGATTGAGGTCTCATCTTGTGTAAGGAAGTCTCTGTTGCTTGTAAATGAATTGGAATTATGTTCTGTATTCAGTCAATAGATATTTTGATAGCGACAAGAAGTCTGGAAAATCATAATCACTCCAGTGTCCAGACGATGAAAAGTCTGCAGCCCAGACCACAGGCAGGTCAAAAGAGGGCAGATTATGCCCAGTACACTGCATGGAAGTAGCTCAGAGTTAGAATGGAAATGAATGCCTTCACCCCATGAAGGTGAAGAAAACAGACTATTATTTGTGAGACAGATGGTCTAATATCATGCGACTCTCTGTATTTACTTCCTGTGTCACCTTCAAGGCTTTAGCAAAGCCTTTTTGAAAGTGGCAGCCTCATGGCACCATGCTGCTGGGATTAAGGGCAGCATTTTGACCTACATTTCCACACTCAAAGCTCCCACCCAGGAGCAGTTCAAAATAGCCTCTTAGATCTACACCAAGACCAGGTGTGCCAAGTCTCAGCACAGATACAACCAGAAGGAAACATTACTTTCCTTCTCTGACCCTCAGTTCCATCTACTTACAGGTATAGTGCGACATCCCAATTTAGCCCAAACTGAACTCAGAGTCTGGACTGTGATGGAGCTAGTGGGCTAGTGTGTGCTCTGTGTATAAGTTAACACAGAAAAGTTTCCCCGGGAGAAATGAGAGCTGGAAGGAGGAAACACCAAGGACACATACACCAGAGGGACCAATGTCTCCTTGGAGAGTGGGTGTCTTAATCTGAATTCCCTTTGAAACAGACCCTGAAACAAGGATTCAACAACAAGTAGTTTATTAGGAAACACCAGCAGGAAAGTGAGGAGTGAGAAAGGGAAAGAAAGGTCAATAAAGAACAAACTGTCAAACGAACTATCACAGTAGTTACTAGAGCTTAATTTCTTGGAGAAACTGTGGGAAACTGTGTAGAATATAAGCCTCAAAGTTACTGCATGTCAAGGGTGAGGAACTGAGGTATATATACACCAACTCCCATTGGTCATTGGTTGAGGACTGCCAGGGAGGTGAGGGGAGCTCATTCCCTTCCCTACCACTCCTGTCAGTGTACTTGCAGCCTGCCTGATACAAAGGTTGAGTGACCTTCAGGCAAAAAAATGTATCTACAGGAGCATCTGGGTGACTCAGTCGGTTAAGCTGCTGCCTTTGGCTCAGGTCATAATTCCAGGGGTCCTGGGATTGAGCCCCTGCATCAAGCCTCCCTCCCCTGCACTGGGCTCCCTGCTCAGAAGGGAGACTGCTCCTCTCTCTCCTTCTGCCCTCCCCTTGCTTGTGCTCACTCTCTCTCTCTTTCTCTCTCTCTCAGATTAAAAAAAAAAAAAAAAGACAGAAGGCACATCTTTCAGAATGCCAAGTCCTGGGGCACCTGGCTGGCTCATTTGGTGGAGGTGCAACTCTTAATCTCACAGTTGTGAGTTGGGTGTGCAGATTACTTAAAAAAAAAAAAAAGCCAAGTTGTTCTTTGTATAAGGTTCTTATGTGTTCCTCAGACTTTGAGGAATAAAAGGGAATCAGAGCCAATCACTTTCCCTACCCCATCTAGACCTTCCAACTTAAGGTATTTGTATCAGTGTGTATTTCTGTATGTATGTGTGTGATCACATCATTGTGCATGTTTCTGTCTGTCCATGATGTGTGTATACTATGTGTATGTGTTCGTGTGTGCATGTCTGTGGACAAGAGTGTCAGTCTATGGGGGTGGAGGAGTGGGGCTGCCTTGTTCTCCTTCGCAACTTTCACCAAGCCTAGAGGTCTCTTCTTTAAAGCTGCCCTGTGATTTTGGATATGAGAGAAATTACGGGCACAAACTATTCAGGCAGCCCTTCCTCTTGGAGCCAGCTGCATAGAGACTGGTGTAGTTCAATCTCAAATAGATGACTGATTGTCCAGCCAGGCAGAACCAAGACCAGAGCCTAAAAAGCATATTTATGAACATGAGCAGGGGAAGCAGGGACAGGAAACAGAGAAAGTGGAAGGAGGTAAAGCAGATGTGGACAGCTCAAAAACTGAAGCCAAGAACAAACACACAAAGGAGAAACAGGCCCATAAATACAGAGAACAAACTGGTGGCTGTCAGATGGAAGGGAGTTGGAAGTTGGGCAAAATGGATGAAGGGGAATGGAAGCTATGGGCTTCCATTTATAGAATGAATAAGTCACAGAGATGAAAAGTATAGCATAGGAAATATAGTCAGTGATATTGCAATAGTGTTATATGGTGACAGATGGTCTACCTTGTGGTGAGCAGAGTATAATGTATAGGGTGGTCAAATCACTATGCTGTACACCTGAAAGTAATATAACATTGTGTGTCAACTATATACGTTTTTTTTACATATTTAAAAAACTGAAGCCAAGAACTGAACTGAGAATCCCTTTTCTATAATATACAAGATCCAGATAATGATTTTCCAACCCCTTATTTTAGGAGATTAGCCAGGCAGAACTTCCCGAATGGTCCTGTTCGATGCCAGCCCAAGGTGAACGGGGTCAAGTTACAAAATAAACTCCTTGGTTGAAGGCAAAAACTCAGCATGGCTTCCCTGGGACCCAGTATAGCAGCCAGAGTATGACCAGATGCACACTGCACATACAGGAAATCCACTAGCCACTTTGGCCATACAGGAAGCAATCGTCCTTGCAATAACAATGGCATATGCTTGCATAGGGACAAACAGTTTATGAGACCCTTTAACTGTATGATCTCATTTGAGCCTCATTTGGGCCCTTGGGGGCAGTGTCATATCCATTGCACAATTAAAGTGATGTAAGCTTAGAAGTTAAGTGATATTCCTGTGGTTGTATAACTGGTTAGTGACACAGCTAGGACTGGAATCCCAGGTTTGTCTGTCTCTAAAACCAGAAAATTCTGTCTCTTCTAGTTCCTTTCGTAAACTGGTGTCCTTAATGCTCCCTTCCTAAAGGCATACAAGAGCTCCTAGAGGAGCGTCTTGTTGGCTCAGTCAGTTAAGCATCTGCCTTTGGTTAAAATCATTATCTCAGGGTCCTGGAATCAAACAAAAAACCCTCTAAGATCATACAGTGTGACTGATGGGTTAAAAACCTGGGAAAGTGCCAATATTGGTTGGTGATGGCTATCCAGAATATAATTTATATATGCCCAAGGGGAAAAAAATGTAAAGTTAAATAAAAACAACAGAAGAAACAAGGAAACAGTATTTTTTAAGTTGGTAGTAAATGGGGGCACCTGGGTGGCTCAGTGGGTTAGCTTAGTGGGCTGAGCTAAATAAAGTGCCTTTAGCTCAGGTCATGATCTCAGGGTCCAGGGATCAAGCCCCACATCAGGCTCTCTGCTCAGCAGGAAGTCTGCTTCTCCTTCTCCCTCTGCCTGCCACTCCCACTGCTTGTGACCACTCTCTCTCCCTCTTTCTTTCTCTCTCTCAAATAAATAAATAAAATATTTAAAAAACAAAACCAAACCCAAAAAAAGGGTTCCTGGAAAAATAAGGATCCACTTCATTGTACCCTATAAAGCCCAAGAACTTGATTGTCCTTAGATAGGGTCCTCAGCCACATAATGCTCTTCCTGACAATTCATCCAGGGAACCTTGTATGAACTGGAATAGTGGGAACCCAGGAGCAGAATATCTCAGGAGGTGTCCAAATGCATTAGAAACCTTGCCCAATGTATGCACCTGGGCCTGTTCAGCTCAGACAGAGATAAGGAAGGCAGAAACCCCTCTAGGACTCTTCCATCAGAATCAGGGTGCAGGGGCTCCTGGGTGGCTCAGTTGGTTAGGTGTCTGTCTTCAGCTCAGGTCATGACCTCGGGGCCCTGGGATCGAGCCCCAAATCAGGCTCCCTCCTGAACGGGGAGCCTGCTTCTTCCTCTCCCCTCTGCTTGTGCTCTCCCTCACTATTTCTCTCTCTCTCAAATAAATAAATAAGATCTTTAAAAAAAATCAGGGTGCAGGTAACTCTTGGGCTATGTTGAAGTGAGGGAGAAGAATTGAGGAGAAGCGAGGAGGATAGAGGAGGAGTTGAGCCTGGACTTGACAGATGAAATGTATTTATGACAGATTTGCCTATTCTGGAGATTTCAGATAATATGTGGTCTTTTGTGACTGGTTTCTCTCACTGAGCATAATTTTTTCAAGGGTCATCCATATTGTGGCACATATCAGTGCTTCATTCTTTTTTATAGTCAAGTAATATTCTATTGTATAGAGATACCACATTTTGTTTATTCATGCATTAGTTGGTGGACATTTGTGTTGCTTTTCGTTCTGTGGCTATTATGAATAATGTCACTGTGAACCATCATATAGAAGTTTTGTGCAGACACATATTTTCATTTCTTCTGGAGCAAAATTGTTTGATTATATTATAATTGTTTTTAAACATTTTTTTAAAATTTACCCTTTACTTTTTTAAAGTAAACTCTAGGCCCAACATGGGGTTTGAACTCAGGACCCTAAGATCCAAAGAGTCATGTGCTCTACCAACTGAGCCAGCCAGGACCCCCAGGCACCCCTGTTTTTAATGTTTCGATGAACTGCAGAACAGTGGCTGTTCTAATTGAAGGTTCTAATGAAGGTTCTAATTTTTCTACATCTCTACCAACATTTGCTATTGTCTATCTTTTTGTTTCAGTCACTCTATGGATGTGAAATGATATCTCATTGTGGGTTTTTTGTTTTTGTTTTTTAAAGTTTATTTATTTCAGTAATATCTGCACCCGATGCGGGGCTTGAACTCCCAACCCTGAGATCAAGAGTCACATGTTCTACCAACTGAGCCAGCCAGGCGTCCCACCATTGTGCTTTTGATTTGCATTTCCTTAATGACTTTTCATGTGCTATTGACCATTTGTATACCTTCTATGAGGAAATGTCTATTCATAAATATGCTTTGCCCATTTTTTTAATCCTTGCTCATTTTTAATTGGATTATTTGTCTATTATTGAGTTGTAAGGGTCTTTTATACATTCTGGATACAGTCAGAAGGTATATCCTAAGGATACAAAAGGGTTTTTTTTTTAGATATTTATTTATTTATATGACAGACAGAGATCACAAGTAGGCAGAGAGGCAGGCAGAGAAGAGAGGAGGAAGCAGGCTCCCCGCAGAGCAGAGAGCCCGGTGTGGGGCTCCATCCCAGGACCCTGGGATCATGACCTGAGCTGAAGGCAGAGGCTTAACCCACTGAGCCACGCAGGTGCCCCAGGATACAAAAATTTTGAAGAAATATTCAATGTTATTCAATAATTTTCTTATTGTTGTTGTTGTTGTTGTTGTTTAGAGCAGGAAGCGTGGAAGGAGAAAGGAAAGGGGAGAGAGAGAATCCCAAGCAGTCTCTCTGCTGGGTGCACACCCCAGCGAGGGGAAGCTCTATCTCACAACCCCGAGATCATGACCTGAGCCAAAATCCAGAGCTGGACACTCAACTGACTGAGCCACCCAGGTGCCCCAATAATGTTACTATTGATAGTAGTAACATTGGTAATGTATTTTGAATTTAATTATGTGTATATATGGCCAAACTATAGAAAGAGCCCAGATGTCCATCAACAGATGAATCGATAAAAGATGTGGTATATATACACAAAGGAATACTACTCAGCCATCAAAAAAATGAAATCTTGCCATTTGCAATGATGTGGATGGATCTAGAGGGTATTATGCTGAGCAAAATAAGTCAATCAGGGAAAAATAATTATCATACGATCTCATTCACATGTGGAATTCAGGAAACAAAACAGAGGATCATGGGGAAAGAGAGGGAAAAATAAGATGAAATCAGAGAGGGAGATAAACCATAAGATAGACTCTTAATCATAGGAAGAAAACAGGGTTGCTGGAGGGGAGGGAGTGAAGGGATGGGATAACTGGGTGATAGACTTTAAGGCAGGCACGGGATGTAATGAGCACTGGGTATTATATAAGACTGATGAATCACTGAACTCTACATTGGAAACTAAAAATACATTATATGTTAATTAATTGAATTTAAATAAAAAACAAATGTAAAAAATGATGTAGATGTAGGATAAAACAAATGAGTAAATTTTATCAGTATTAAAACCCAGGATTTTCAGTAAACAAGAAGGGAGTTACAATATAAAATTTAAAAATAAAGAAAAAATCCTATAATGTTCATTTTGAGTTGGAAATTAGGATGGATTCAGTTTTGTCTTCTGAAAGCACCTAGAGGCTATAATCTGTAATAGATTATATGGATGATCTATACTATATTCCCTGCTGCCTGCTCTGAGTTCAGCTGAAGCTACAGTAAATAGTTCCAGTCATGCTTATTAATTCAAACCTCTGAAAGAAGTGCTGGGATTTAACAATCTCGACAGTCCTTCAAACAGTGAGGGATGGAAGTTAGTGGATAAATATCCCAGCATTTCTGTCCCTGTGTTGGATAGTTCTGGGGCATATTTTAGGCTGTTCCTCAAAGGATTCCCAGCAGGATTGAGCCCAATTTGCTCACAACAGTAATGTTTTCATTAATACACCCTTTATGGGTTTTTTCCCTTTCCTGATTCATTTCCCCACTTCCTGATTTATACTCACTGGGATCACCTTCCAAAGAAAATACTTGCATTCAAATCCTTGTCTCAAGGTTTGCTTTCAGGGGAATCCAAATGAGGACAAACTCCAATAGTAATCGGTATACCTAGCACTGACATTGTGATCTCTAATTATTATCTTTCATTAAAATGAGCCACAATTTCTATCTTTTTAAAAGATTTTACTTATTTATTTGAGAGAGAGAGAGAGAGTGAGCGAGCGAGAGCACAGGAGCAGGGAGGAGGGGTAGAGGGGGAAGCAGACTTCCCACCAAGCTGGGAACACAATATAGGACTGGAACCCAGGACTCTGAGTTCATGACCTGAGCTGAAGGCAGATGCTTAACTGATTGAGCTACCCAGATGCCCTGAGCCACAATTTCTTAAAGAAACAGCTTATGAGAGGTATAGGGCAGGGAAAGTATAAGGTAAACCTGGGTTATCTTGTTGTGCCAGAAAACAAGGAATCTCTCAAAGTCTAATGGAAACATATCAGAAGCACAAGCAGAAGCAGGTTGAAGGAATTCTCATTGGCCAAATTTGGGATAACTTTAGAATCAAAAAGAATAATGGTTGTGATTTTAAAATATTGAATACATAATAATTAGCAAGTCCATAGCACTGCTTAGAGACAGAAAAAGAGATGGAATTAACTGAAAATAAACTTTATTATTATTATTTTTTTACAGAGAGAGACATAGCAAGAGAGGTAATGCAAGCAAGGGGAGTGGAAGAGGGAGAACAGGCTTCCTGCAGAGCAGGGAGCCAGATGCAGGGCTCGATCTGAAGATCCTGGGATCATGACCTGAGCCAAAGACAGATGTTTAACAACTGAGCCAACCAGGCTCCAATCCACACTATTCTGAAAATTGGCAACTATATAAGAGATTAAGCACTCACCTTACCTTTTTTTTCCCCCTCACCTTACCTTTTAAGCAGGTAAGGAAAGTTTTTCTTTATGGGAAATCAGCTATTAAATGCAAAAGGAATAATTGAATTAAGAAATTGCCATTTCTCTACTTCCTGTAAAATACTTGTTTAAGGCGAGAAAACCCAGAGGATGCTGAAATCACGAGTTAAAGCCTTTGGGGGACAAGTTATTTGCACCATGCCAAACCATTACCAACAGATTATTTTGTTGCTAATTGCAAAAAGAAAGATGTATCCTTACAACTTAGAGATCTGGGGGGTCATTAACCAAGTGATCAAATCTAGCATCACTATTAATTAAACAACCTAACATTATGGGCTTCATATTGTTATACAGTATAAAGGACCCTGTAAAACTTACTAAATAGTCTAGCCTCAATATTTAATTGAGTTTAAGCAAACTTTTAGTCCTAACTTCCAGTTACAGAAAAATAAGGGACAGATCAAGGTAAATTACACTAGTAGGAAACAACTTTGTCTCCTCAACTCAGTAAGACTGCTGCACTGTGTGTTCTCCTTCCTTGAACTGTCACAGGAAATTCTTTTCATGCAGTAAGCTGGGGTAATTATAGGGCTCACTTCATCTGATTCCCTTCTCTCAACAATCAATCTCTTGTTCTACCTGTTTTTCAATATCTGAAAAATATTCTTCTAAATATTTTGTCCAAATTATTACCTGTTTTATGCTTGAATGTAAATTGTGGTTGGAAGTGAAAGTTTAGGAGGAGATAGTTTGAGAGTATGTAAATATCCTGTTCTCTGACATCTTTTTACTCAATAGTTTCAGCATCCATTAACTATTTTTATTTATATCATTTATTGTTGAGATGGTCGAAAATAGTGACTACCTATCATTCTTCTACATTTATTAGTTGATCTGTTACCAGAAACAAAAGCTTTCTCTTTTACCTCCTTCACTCTTTATTTAGTTACTTAGTTCAAGAGGTGGACAGACTCTGAGGTGGTTCCCATGATCCCTGGTGTTCACTGCCTTATGCAGTACCTTCCTTTTGAATGTGAATGGGACCAGTAACTTGTTTCTAACCAATAGAATATAGCAAAGGTGACTGTATTTATACGTGATTATCTGTTTGTGATTATATTGCATGAGATTGTAACTGTTTCACTAGGAGACTATCTCTAATTGCTAGATTGGAAGAAATAAGCTGTCATGTTGTGAGCTGCCATATGGAGGCTTGAGCCCACGACCCTGAGCTCATGACCTGAGCCAAAATTAAGAGTCAGTCTCAACCAACTAAGCCACCCGTCATAGTATTATTTTTAAAAGCTCTTCAGGTTATTCTAATGGGCAACCAGGGCTGAGAACTATTGCCTTTGAAACAGGCAATTGTCTGAAAAGTACTTTGTGAAAAAAGACCTATTTGAAAAAAAATCCTGTGAGAGGTGTGATTCTCTGGCTAAACCCAACTCCTGGAAGCCCTGAAACTGACCCGTAGAGGAAATATAATCCAGATCACAAGAGGTCCAGCCAGATTTATCTCTCTTTTCTTAACCAAAATAAAATCATGGGCATTAAATAGATGTCAAAACCAACATATGTTTTAGATGCAGAGTGGTCCTCAACCAAGATTCAAGATTAAATTTTGAGGGAAGTAAGGACAGGGTGGAGTGAACTTTGAGGTCAGTTCTCTTCCCATGTGTAAATAAGCTGCTTTACTTGTTCTTTGATATTCTGTTGATTTGCTTACCAAATTAGTATATATAATGGCTGTGGAATTATTGAGCACTTCTGGGCTGTGAACCAAAAAGAATCATATACTTTCCTTCCATGACCCTCTCCTGAAGGAACCACTATATTTTCGGTCTTCTCTGCATTCCAGAGTTATGTATTTCTTTGGTTAATATGAGAAATTCTGTTTGTCTCTGCCTCTGGTAATTCTACAGCACATGTTCTGCTCAAACCTTAAAGCAGGTTCTCTTATCAACCATTTTTCTTCCCTACTCCTCATTTCCAACCCACACTATTATTTCTCAGGAGAAATGGAAAAAATAAAAAGAGAGAAAGGAAAAATACAAATAGTATTGAACTTCTGATTAATAAATTTACTCTACTTCATTGTGAAATAGTTCACTAAGTTGGAAAGTCTCCATTCTCTAGTCTTTAACATAACTTTCTAAGGAAAACAATGGTATTAGCCAGAGTGTGTACTAACAACTCAGAATCTTTTTAAAATAATGTATACTCTAGAGCACCTGGATGACTCAGATGGTGAAGTGTCTGCCTTCGGCTCAGGTCATAATCCCAGGGTCCTGGGATCAAGCCCTGCATGGGGCTCCCTGCTCCACAGGAGGCCTGCATCTCCCTCTCTCATGCCCCCTGTTTGTGTTCCCTCTCTTGCTGTGTCTTTCTCTGTCATATAAATAAATAAAATCTTAAAAAAAAAAAGTATACTCTAACCCAGTAGCAATTAGCTCCCTCTGGTGTCCAAATTGTAGTCTCTAAATACCATTTCCCATTAAAAAGGACGTAGAGATAGATCTTTGGATAAATGGCCAATTCCAGGCCTGGGACAAGAAACTTTAAGATGAGTCTAAAATATCTTGTGCCTGAAAGCAAAGAAGTTATCAAAGACTACTGGTGGTGTATCCAAATGATACAGGAGCCAATAAGAAAGGGACTCCTACTTACCAAAAATGGGAAAACCTGAATATCAATGAAAATAATGACTGCAAGGAATTGAACCAAATCAAATAAATAAAGATCTATTATTTCATAATGACACTAAAATTTATTCTTTGGTCACCTTTGGAAGTTTCTAGGGCCCTGAATCATTACTCTGAAAAATTGATAAGTAACAGTAAGCATCCAACTCTACCCTGTCTTTACTATATAGACTATACTTTGAGTATGATGTAGGAAATTTCTTTATAGAAGTATCATTGCTAGTAAATGAATGATAAAGAAGTGACAGAATTTAAAAGCCAATATTTTGCCACCTCTAATGAAATAATGTATTTGGCAATTATCTAGGCAACATTACACGTATAAGATTATCTAATCACTACCACAACTCTAAGAGAAAGGCGCTCTATTCCTATTTACCAATAAAGTTAAATAACTTACCCAAAGGCAAATTGCCCTGAACCTAGGCACCCCTACTCTGGTTTGTACTCTTAAATAGTTCATGATATTTCTTCTTCAACATAATTGGAAACTACTGAAGGAATATAATCCCACGTGTGATATAATCCCATGTCTGATTTGCAGGTGGAGATGAATTGGAGCAGGGGTAAACTTGAAGCAGAAAGAGTGAAATGTTATTTATTCATTCGTTCATTTAATGAATATTTTTTAAAAATTTTATTTGTTTATGAAAGAGAGAGAGAGCACAAGCAGGGGTTAGGGTCAGAGTCAGAAGAAGACTTCCAACCGAGCAGGGAGCCTGATGCAGCACTCAATCCCAGGCCCCGGGATCATTACCTGAGCAGAAGGCAGATGCTTAACTGACTGAGCCACCCAGGCGCCCCTCACTTTGTATTGAACAAATCCCATGTGCCAGCCACTGTTGTAGGTACTGAAAATATAGGAATACAAAATAGAGAAAAATAGGGGCACCCAATCTTACAACTCCCTTGCTCAGTTGCTCCCTCAGTCTGTCCGTCCTGGTCTCAAGGTTAGCCAGAGACACAATGTTTACAACCAATATACAAGGAAAAGGTGAGAAATCAGGGCATGAGAGAAGAGTGCCTAGGCGAGATAAAAATCTGGCCCCAGAGTCCCTCCATTTTCTGCTCAACAGACGTTGAGCACACGTAGTTCTTTAAGAACTCAAATAACTGAACTCAGACAGTTTGACTGGGTGGGTTGTTTTTTTGTTTTTGTTTTAAATCCAGGTAGTTAATCTTAGTTTCAGGTGTACAATATAGTCATTCAACAGTTCCATACATCACTGTGTTGCTCATCACAACAAGTGCACTCCTTAATCTCCATCCCCTACTCAATCCTTCCTCTTGTCTGCCTCCCCTCTGGTAAACTTCTGTTTGTTCCCTATAGTTAAGAGTCTGTTTTCTGGTTTGTCTCTTTTTTTTTCCTTTGCTCGTTTGTTTCACTTCTTAAATTCCGTATATAAGTGCAATCATGGCATTTGTCTTTCTCTGACTTATTTCACTTAGCATTATACACTCTAGATCCACCCATGCTGTTGCAAATGGCAAGATTTCATTTTTTATAGCTAAATAATATTCTTTTATATATATAGCACATCTTCTTTATCCATTCATCTATAGATAGACACTTGGGTTGCTTCCATAATTTGGCTATTGTAAATAATGCTGCAATAAACATAGGGGTGCATATATATCTTTTCATATTAGTGTTTTTAATTCTTTGGTAATTCTTCAGGTTTTTATAAGCAGAAATGTGTGAAAGCCATTTGTCTTTTGTCATTCAGAAAACAAAACAAATAACAAAAACACATTATACAGTATAGCTATTTCACCCAGAAAGAAAGCCAAAGCCCTTCCTGTATACAAGACACTAGGTGATATTGCTCTTAGCTACCTGTCTACTTTCATATCCTAAGACTCTTCTTCCTCTTGCTAATATTTCTCCAGTAACAATGGATTCCTTGTTATTTCTTAAATATCCTAAAGCATACTCTCACTATAGACCTTTGCATTTACTTTTCTTTTCTTTCTTTTTATTTATTTATTTATTTATTTTTATTAAGTGAACTCTATTCCCAACGTGGGACTTGAATTCACGACCCTGAGATCAAGAGTCGCATGCTCTACTAATTGAGCCAGCCAGGTGCCCCTGAATTTATTTTTCTTTTCTTTTCTTTCTTTCTTTTTTTAGAGAGAGAGACCGCACATGAGCAGAGGCGGGAAGGGGCAAGTGAGGAGGGAGAGAATCTTAAGCAGGTTCCATGCCCAGTGCAGAGCCCAGTGCGGGGTTTGATCTCACAACCCTGAGACCATGACCTGGGTTGAAATCAAGAGTCAGACGCTTAACCGACTAAGCCACACAGGCACCCCTGCATTTACTTTTCTGTCTAGAATTCTCCTTTACATGGCTCTCTCTCTCCATTCAGGCCTCTGATCAAATGTCATCTTCTTAGAAAGGCTTTCCTTGACGACGTTGTCTAGAATAGTACCCCTTCCCTAATATGTCACTCTATCTCTTTATCCTTCTTTATCCTCTTCGTAACACTTATCATCTCCTGATATATATTTATTCACTTATTTGTTGATTTCTGCCTCCCACAAGAACAGGAACCCCCTCCTTTTTTTTAAGATTTTATTTATATATTTGACACAGAGAGAGAGACAGCGAGAGAGGGAACACAAACAGGGGAAGTGGGAGAGGAAGAAGCAGGCTTCCCGAGGAGCAGGGAGCCTGATGCAGGGCTTGATCCTAGGACCCTAGGATCATGACCTGAGCAGAAGGCAGACGCTTAACGACTGAGCCACCCAGGTGCCCCTGGAACATTTTTTGTTCACTACTGTATCACTGCAACCTAAAGTGTTTGCTATGTCACCAAAGGCAAAGGAAACAAAAGCAAAAATGAACTTTTGGGACTTCATCAAGATCAAAAGCTTCTGCACAGCAAAGGAGACAGTCAACAAAACAAAGAGGCCACCCACGGAATGGGAGAAGATATTTGCAAATGACAGTACAGACAAAAGGTTGATATCCAGGATCTATAAAGAACTTCTCAAACTCAACACA